>JAXDDX010000112.1:810000-915000 GCA_034670405.1 Hoplostethus atlanticus | reverse complement strand
CTATCTATCTATCTATCTATCTATCTATCTATCTATCTATCTATCTATCTATCTATCTATCTATCTATCTATCTATCTATCTATCTATCATCCATCATGTTATCATCTATCTATCTATCTATCTATCTATCTATCTATCTATCTATCATCCATCATGTTTTATCTGCCTGTGGGTCAATCACACTGATCAGTCCGCTTATATGTGGTTCTGGTCTGTTATAAGAGGTTCTGGTCTGTGTTATATGTGGTTCTGGTCTGTGTTATAAGAGGTTCTGGTCTGTGTTATATGAGGTTCTGGTCTGTGTTATATGTGGTTCTGGTCTGTGTTATATGAGGTTCTGGTCTGTGTTATAAGAGGTTCTGGTCTGTGTTATATGTGGTTCTGGTCTGTGTTATATGAGGTTCTGGTCTGTGTTACAGGAGGTTCTGGTCTGTGTTATATGAGGTTCTGGTTCCTGTACAGTCGTGCTGTTGTCCTGAGGCCTGGCCAGGCTGGGAGCGGTGAGGGAACGGTTGCAGATGGCCAGGCAGTAATACAAACACTTCTCAGAGGCAGAGCTGCTCCGGAGGCAGAGATAATCTCATCGGCTGAGTGACACCTCAGTGGGCGGAGCCAAAGAACCGAGTACTGTTGGACTGATGCCCAGTGAAAAAGCCAAAGGGAGTAAGAGAGGAGCTAGCTGATGTTATGGAGCCTAGTGCTCTGCTGCTGAAAAAAATACAATCTAGCCATAGTAAGTTATCAACTAGCGTTTAACTATCTAGGGAATCTTTCAAAATCATGAATGACATGAAAAAGAATAAAAAAATATTGAGTATTTATACATGCCAATTTTCCCATTACTGGGAGGAATCAGCTTATGGCAATATTGAATGTTTCCAAAATAACATGATTTCCAGATTTCTGCCATATTTCAGTTTACATGGATTCATGTATGATCTGTCTACCGCTCGCCACTCCTCTGCACTGCACCATGTTGTTTGCTTGGTAAATACACCATCTTTGCCATTAAAGTTTGCCCGTTAGCTAACTAGCGCTCTGAAAAACTGTTCTTTTACTCCACCAAGTTTAAACCAATAACACTATTTCTGCCTCCATGTTCGTATATCTAAAACTCCACTCTGCCACCAGGAAGCCAGGCGGCATCGACCCCCTCAGGCGACCCCCTGCAGGAGGCTGGACTAAGTGACTCAGACCCCGTGGAGCCGAGGTCACCAGCTGACCTGACCCCGAATTTCACTGTATCACCCAAGAGCACCTCATGCTGCCGGGATACCAAAGGTCATGTGTGATATGTGTCAGGATGTGTGACAGCTCATGCTGTGATTTTAGTGATTCTAATTTTAAACCTTCAAATAATCTATAATCTCATCAAGAGGGTAGAAATCAGAGATCACCTGTCAATCAAACAGCACTGTGACGTCTCTTTCCTTTTCTGTTGCTGAAGTTTGAGTTTCTGTAGGTGGCGCTCTTCTCTTTGTCCGTTCAGCCACGGTGGCTATCGCTGCTCGCGCTAACAACCCAGTTCTTCTTCTGTTTATTACAAAGTATTTGCTCTGAAACGTTAAACGCATCACTGCCAAGATCTTTCCTGGGAAAAACCTACCAGACACCGGGTGTTTGGAACAGCAAATGTAAGACCTTTTATGACCTGGCTGTAGGTTGAATCACTGTTGTGGTGTATCAGCAGCAAGATGGGTTTATTTATGTGAAAATAGGAAAATAGTCGGATTGTTACTTTAAAAATCACTTTGTAAAGTTTAAAAACAACTAGCATCACTTAAGCCGTCTCCTTCTATTCATCTTCTCAGTTAAAGGCCTGTCAAAGGTTTATGAGGTTTTATTATGATGTAAGAGTGAAGTTACAAATTCAATGTTTATTTTGTATTTTAATTGTATTCAATTAAGTGGAATTGAATTATGATTCTGAGAAGTTTTCAAGATTTACACCCAATTTTCACCACTTATTTTCTTCCAACAACTTAGTTAATTGTTGTTCAAGTCTATAAAATAAGTGTTAACAAACTCTCTCCTCTTCTCGGCCATTTTGAAACATCCCAGGTGTCGGACTTCCTTCGGTCCGTTCACACAGGATCTGATGTAACTCTTCCCTTGTTGGTGCTGCTGTTGTCCGAGTCTATAAAACGCTCCCAAGTGTTAAATAAAACCCTCTCATCTCGTCTGAAAACATCCCCGGTGTTGTTCCTCCTACACGCAGCAGCAACAGGCGTCAGTGTTTCTGTGTGTCACCGTGTAATTTTAGTTCAACATATAAAAATGCAACTGCTGGCCGTGAACAGAGGAATTTACAAGCCGTTGTTGTCGGTGATTGCCGGTGCCTCATTCCTTTTTTAAGCCGGTTTTACGAGGTCATGCGTTCCCTGAATCCTCGGGCCAAATGCTGGAGTCAAGTCGAGGTTAGCAACAGGGGCGCAGGGTGGCGGCGCAACAATGTCCCCCTGCAAATGGCAAATGGCAATGGGCAATGTCTGTTTTTATAGCGACGTTCACCTGCAGTGACACCTGGCTCACCCTGCCTCACCCTGCCTCACCCTGCCTCACCCAGTTATTATCATGAGTGTAATGGAGAGTTGTAGTTGTCCAGATGTTGCTTCAGGGGCTTTTCCACCCTGCAAAGAACACAACGCTGCTGATTGTGGGGAATGAAAATGGTCAAATTATTGATATTAAATATTGAGAGCATAAAATAATGCCACAGAATCTCAGCTATCAGCAGCTTCAAGCCAAAAATACCACAAAAGAGGCCCGTTAAAATACCTTCTTCTCATCCAATGTCCATAAGCACATCTGACCTTCAGAGTGTGTGTGTGTGTGTGTGTGTCATGTGTTCACAGCAGAGAGGCCCTGCGGTAATGAGGCTAAAGGTAGAGTATTAGAATGGGTTTGATTATCACACTAAACCCGCTTAATGGCTTCACACATGTCAGCTTAAGTCCTCTGCAAAATAAACATTCCTGCTCTTCATGGGAATGCGGTGCTCCGGAGCGGCATTCCCAGCTGCACCGGGAGCGTCTTCTGGAAAACCCGATCGCCCTCGAAAGGGGAGTTGCTCCTCACTTAACACAGTCTTACTCTGGCATTTGGCAGATGGGCGACTCAAACATATTGTTATGCTTGTCTGTGTTTCGCTGAATTATTGTGGGCCAAAAAAAACAACATTACAGTGGAACCGACACCGGGACGCTTGGTCGCCGTTTCATTTTTTCATTGACGGCAATTAGGACAAAATGCAGAATGTCTCCTTGTCCCTTTTTAGCTGAGAACTAGAGACTCCTAATATTGACTACATACCTTTCTGAAGTTCATATCTCAAAGCATCATATCTCTGCCTTGGTTTAATCTGTATGTTGGTGCACTTACACTCACGTGGATTCAAAGAGAAGAGAACATCTGACTGAGGAACATCTCTAAAACAATTGTTGACTTTTCCGCGTGCCGGTTTTGTCAGACTGCAGGACGTTCGCGAGACCAAACCAGTTTCATTGTAATCCCTATTAGTGCGACGCTTCACATTGAGTCATCCAGGCACGCACCAGTATAGACACCACTTCATACTACAGTGGTATCTGCTTTCTCACAGGGCCAAAAATAAATGGGGGGGGAGGGGGATTGTTATGTAGAGCTGTCACACAAATACACGCATGCGCCACACACACACACACACACACACACACACACACACACACACACACACACACACACACAAACAATGCGCAGTGAGAGTTTCCTGGCGGTTGTCAGCAAGGAATTTGTCAGATGTTGAAGTTTGCCATTCATCACTGAAACGAACGATGTGAAGATGGAGAGAACGGCGACCGGGAGAAGGTCCGCCGCGTCACCGTGATCCATCTGTTGGTCCGTCAGGGTCTCGTGCAGCCCCGGGAGGAAGCAGCCGGCTGAGATCTGAATGTCCATCCACAGAAGACGGCAACTGTGAAATACACAACACACACACACACACATTTGAAAAAGACCGTGAGGATTATTGAGTGACGTGCATCTTCACAATGTTGTATTGTGCATTTCTGAGTGTTTTGTCAGCTGAGGCCTTAAGTTACCTCTTATCTCTTAAGGTCATTGTTAAATTTTGTCCCATCAATTATTTTTTAGTAATTTTCTCTCATTTCAAAAGACTTATTTTGGATTTTTTGTGTTTGGAGCAGAAAGAAGAAGAAGTGTTTGTAGGAAGAGACACTGTTTATAGTCAGCTCTACTGGAGAAAGCAGCCATTGTGCCACTACATCTGGCAACCTGGAGAGGAAATCCAAGCGTAGATGCTCAGATTCTCAGACTAATCCTGCGGAAACAGCCTAGGTTGCCAGTCACAATATGAACCCCCCCCCCCCCCGCCAAATAACCATTTCCTCATTCACCCAACAAGCCAACGCTTCAAGCAGGATCCTGGCTCTGAGCTTTGGGCTGAGGTGAGCTCGTCAGCGCCGGCCGTTCTCACTCAGTACTGTTCTTCCCCTGATGCTGATTTATTAATGAACCTTCTGGCTCTGAGACATGAAACCTCAGACGGTCTGGCCACCACAAAATGTCAATAATCTGACACTGTCCTGGGGCCTGGAGACTGGACCCCTGTGATGGTGCAGTAGCTAAATTGATCCCGACACCGACTGAGTGACTGATGGCATTCCCAGCAGCCCAGCGCATCCCCTTCACTGGCCTGTGTGTGTGTGTGTGTGTGTGTGTGTGTGTGTGTGTGTGTGTGTGTGTGTGTGTGTGTGTGTGTGTGTGTGTGTGTGTGTGTGTGTGGAGCTGATAACCACCAGCGGCCGCGGGGACTCTCTGGTCCCTGTTGTCGTGCCGTGTGGAGCTGTCCCAGGCAGGGACTCCCAATTGGTCCAGCAGTGCCTTTCAACTCAACCCCTCCTGCCGTCCCCTGAGCCCACCTCTTCTGTCATTTCCTCTTAAATCCTCAACTCAACCTTCTGTTTGCCTTTTGAAGGGGCTCTGCTCTGGTTTCCCCCCCATTTTGACACTGGAGAGAGAAGAGAGGGGGTGAGAGAGAGAGAGAAGTCAGAGAGACGTAGCATAGCGAGCAGGGAGAGAAGAGGGTAAACGGGGCTTTGCTGCCACTGCTGCTGTCGATCAGGGGCAGCCGAGAGGGAGAGAGCCCCCGCCAAAGTGCTCTGCAGCCGGCCTCGCTACTCCAGCCCGCCGGCCTCCCCGCCATCTGTCCGTGGCAGAGAAAGTTGCCTCATCAGGATTCGCCGCCTTTGGACCGTGGTAGTTATTTTTGAGGGGGAGGGGTGCTTGGGGGAGGTTAGGGGGTGTGAAGGCTGCAGGTGGTGGTAGGGAGTTTTGCTTTTGCCATGCAACAGGTCTGGAATCAGACGTGCGGTTTTGAAAGTGTCGCGAACGGCCAAGCGAAAATGCTGGGGAAAGGACAAGGCGGCGGATACCCCCCCAAGGCGCCCGGCGAACTCTTGCAGAGGTAAGGGGAAATTCATCTGCACCGTGAAATAGGAAGATATGTGCGCACCATGCCTTGTTCCACTGTGTGAAAGATTCATCTGTTCAAGGGGGATTTGGGAGATGGCATCCACTAGTATATATCTTTTTCATAAGTATCTCTGTTGGTGGGAATTATCTGTGGAGGATGAGTTAAATCTGTGCTGGAATGCCTTTTGCTGCGGAAGAAGAAGCGCTCCTCGCCCTGAGAAATCGCCCGCGGTGTTTGGCCTGCAGTGTGTGTGTGTCGGTGAAGCTGCAGTCTGCTTTCTCAAGGATGAATATCTGTTTGTTTCCCATGAAGCACCGGGACATTTCTTGTAGTGCAGTAATATCCGCTGGACTCTATCTGTTGTTTAAAACTGGGGAAAAAAGGCAAATATAAAGAAAAGTATTAACACCTCTAATAGAAAACATCATCCAGGGTTTAAATTGGATGTATTAATACTTGCAGGTTTTGATTCTCAGCTGATTGAATACTTCATAATGCGTGCACATTTTTCACTTTCCTGTGTATTTAATATTTAAAGTCCTCTATTCATTTTAAACAAATTCGATCAAAAAACAAAACAGCAAATTAAAAACAGAGAAAGACACCGAACTGTTTGTGGTGGAAAAGTAAAGACAGATCAAGAATTTTTTTTAAAAATTAGATCAAGTAATAACACACATAAAGAACCTTGCAACTAACAAACCTTGTTTTGTTCACATCTAAATGAAGTGTTAACTAAAGACTAGATGTCTGTAAAAAGGGAAAAAGACTCTTTACTATTTGTTATCAGCTGAATCTGGTCGGATCACAACATGAAATGACGCTGCATGTTTTGTTCCTACTACCTCGAGTACATCCAGTAAAATTAAATGTTTTTACTAAGACTTTAGTATTTTTTTATAAGATATTTTGATACTGAGATTTTACAAGCACACATACATTTTTAAATGTTTTCTAGTCTTGTATATAATCATACAATATAAGGTCATTGTTACTTTTAAAACTATCATCTACACCTAGGAAAAATAAATGTTGTTCACTTAACACACACTAATATAGTTGTTAACTATTTAACTGTCCAATAATGATTAAATTTTATTTCTTGGATTTAAAATTATTCTTAAAAATGAGTGATAAATATCCCAAATCTGTCTGCATTACTGGAGCCGCCACATTCATGTTGTAGATGAAGAACAAAATACAAGCTCATGGGAATTTAGTTTTTAATGTAGCGTCTGTTGACACATGAAGAGAAGTAAAGCAGCCCGAATGAGGCCTGTTGCTGTGAAAACGTTTCGAGGCCTTCCTCTGTCCGACTCCGTAGCCGAACCTCAACCTCAACCTGATGCAGGTCACATATCTCGCAGCTTAACCGTAATCCGCCAGAAAGCGATATGAACAGATCTGCTCCACGAGCACCGGGCAAACGCCCCGCGGCAAAAACCCAGCTCACTGTAGGTCACTGTGTGTTGTACCGATTTCTTTACATCATTGTGAGTTGAACTTTCTTTTTTTTCTCTGACTCATAGTTCACATTGGTCAGAAGGCGGTGGGAACAGGTACGTGACAAAGTTGCTTGTAAATTGTGGCATTTTACTGGATGCTGTCGGGTTTAAAACGGGATTAGCTCTGATTTTATTGGTCGAAAGGTTTGCTGCGTTACATGGGAATGAGAAGAAATTAGGGTGAATTTGTATTTACGCACCTATCTGCTCAGGGCGCCATGTTGTTTGGTTGCTGAGCTAGGAGGTGTAAGGTTAGAGCGGGCCATATATGGCTTCGCAGGCCACCGCTTCTATTTTAGATCATCAACAATTCCTGTATGTGTCGCCCCACCTGACATCCAGCGTGGCGTCCTACGTTTTTCAATGAGAAGTCTTGGGATCGTTCCTCGTTGTTGCTGGTCATGGGTGATACTCTGTTTTGAGGCTAACCCCATAAAGGTCTATTAATACACCGCCGCTTCAAGCCACGTGCAGCAGCTTCCACGTTCATGTCATTGTAATTACACAGCAAATACTTTATTTCACTCCACTGTTACAATTAAATTTACACTGCAAATACTTTACACTGTACTTACTATGCAAGTATATTGCAATCAATATACAGTATAAGAGTATTTATCTAAGTATTTATCTAAAAAAACGAATGCAGCTGTGGTTGGACTCTGGCTGCAGACGGTGATCAGCTACACAATGACTGAACCACAATACACAATAGATAGGAAATGTCTGGTTTTCCTCTTTTTTCTATATTTATCTGAACTTTTAGTACTTTTTGTGACCACAATCTAATCAGTGCAACAGTTGAAAAGATCCTGAAGCCTCAATCCTGTTCTGTTGTCTGGATTCGTCTCTACAAGAGCTTTACCAAACGAAGAGCTCTTTTCTAAAACACTATATATCAAAATTTGAAGAAAAAAAAAAATCATTCAATATCACTAGTTTGTAAAAGTGTAATTATTTTGTCAAGCAAGGACTTAAATTGCCTCGAATCCATTTAAAAGTATTAGAATTTGTATCAACTTTTCTCATTTTGCAACCGAACTCTGTATATTTTCTTATGTATCTCACATATTTTCGGTGGAT
Source organism: Hoplostethus atlanticus (assembly GCA_034670405.1). Taxonomy (NCBI): domain Eukaryota; kingdom Metazoa; phylum Chordata; class Actinopteri; order Trachichthyiformes; family Trachichthyidae; genus Hoplostethus; species Hoplostethus atlanticus. Next base: position 906,938 of record JAXDDX010000112.1, on the reverse strand, counting down.
AACTCTGTTTGTACAAGCTGACCCTGTCGACCGGGGGCCTTGTTGTTTGTTCTCACTGAGTCAGAGGTCTGATGTAATCCCACTTGGCGTCTCAGCACCTGTCAGCGTCTTTTCAGCGATACTGTTACAGGATGCAGGTTGTAGTCTCAAGTTCTTTAAGTGCTATAGAAACCTGCAGCCGTCAAAACTCAGGTTTCAGCTCTGTTCGTTTTCAACTCAGACTTTATTGTGATCCCAGAGAGCGGCTGATTTTATAGAGCAGACCTGGATCTGCAAAAAAAACCAGATCTTAGCAAACAAGTCTCAGCTTCTTGAAGTGTCAGGAAGGAGTTTACTGCATCAGGACAATTCAGATGTTGTCAACTGAGCTGTCAGTCACAGAGACGCGTGCTAGATCACCTTCCAGATGCTTCTGTCTAAATGTCTTCAACCAGGTTAGAAAACACAAATAGTCTGTGAGCCAACGTGGAATAGAAGACAGTAGTATTTAGGTAGAACTATAAGTAGAAGTCTACATTACTGAGAACCAAGTGGAGCAAATTTCTTATGAAAAATGAACATTACTCCGTCCGTTTTTGACCTGGACCCTCTTCTCCTGTCGGTTCCCATCATACTGATTGAAAATCTCGTCAATTGTTTGATTGTAGAGCCAGAGGGTGTGCAGCTCTCCTGAAAGGGCAACGGACAGATCACAACTCAACGGCAAAAGCACCCAAAGCATGTCAACATAGTTATTACTCTCTCAGTGATGAGACGTGGATAAAAAGATGGAAATGAAAGTTATTATCTTGACCAGTTTTCTCTTTGGCCGGAGGTAAATAAAGGAAACAGTGAAGCCTGTCAGGTCAAAATCAAATAATGAGCATCAATGTGCTGAAAACAGATTTGGTGCTTTTGTGGTTTCTGGTGAGAATGGATCAGCAGGAGGGGAAGTGAAAGGCAGAACGGGTCCAGGTCGCTGCCGTCGGCGTCTTGGTGTTTTACGGTGGCTGCTTGGTGATGGATTGTGTTTCAACAGGTTTGTGGTCAAGAGGCATTAGCACGGCATTGACAAGATGTTTGGCTCTGCGTTGTTTTCACCTTCACCCCCTTCCCCCGCTTTTTCTTTCATTCTCTTCATCACCCCATCCACCCCCCTCCCACCCCCCTCTCCCCCAGCTGCTGCCTCTATATCACTCCGGCAGCTTGTCACTGTAGGGGTAGTTGACTGATCTCTCACTAGGCTCCGCTGATGGCCTGAAAAACAGCTAACACTCTGTCTGTCCTACCTCACCGGCTCGCTTCGACGTAGCACCGACGTGTGAAAGATGCCACAGGAAAGGTAAACCCCGCTGTAGCCGACTGAACGACGCCAGAGTTGTGATTTCTTGTCACCTGTTTTTCTGTTTGGTGTTTTACTGGGTCTGCGGTGCCGGCGAGGCCGTGGCGGCTGGTCTAAACCTGGAGGAACCAAATGTTGTGATACTGCTGAGCATCATTGTAAAGGGTGTCCTGTGTTGCTGTGAGGCAGCTTGGTGTCTTACCCTTTCTTTGAAACGCTTGTTTGCGGGTCGTTGTGAAAGCTGCTGGTGACGTCACGTGTCACTCTCGTGTCGTGACGTCGGCCTCAGCAGTGGCAGCGTGGGGTACCGGCCCACGAGGGGAGGGGGAAAGTGAGAATGGCCACAAAAGTATTTACAACTTTGTCAGAGGTTTGTATTCCTTACTTAACCATGGCTGGATTTAAAGTTCTGTCTCAGTCTTTATCTCTGTAAGTGTGGAAAACATGCAGTGGATGGTTTTGTACTCAAGTGGCGCCTTTTGTTTTGGTTTCACTATTTTCACTGCAGAGAGAGAGAGACATCTATCTATCTATCTATCTATCTATCTATCTATCTATCTATCTATCTATCTATCTATCTATCTATCTATCTATCTATCTATCTATCTATCTATCTATCTGTCTATTTATCTGTCTATCTATCTATCTGTCTATTTATCTGTCTATCTATCTGTCTATCTATCTGTCTATTTATCTGTCTATCTATCTATCTGTCTTTATCTGTCTATCTATCTATCTATCTATCTATCTATCTGTCTGTCTATCTATCTGTCTATTTATCTGTCTCTCTATCTATCTATCTATCTATCTATCTGTCTGTCTATCTATCTGTCTATTTATCTGTCTATCTATCTATCTATCTATCTATCTATCTGTCTATCTATCTATCTATCTATCTGTCTGTCTATCTATCTGTCTATTTATCTGTCTATCTATCTATCTATCTATCTATCTATCTGTCTGTCTATCTATCTGTCTATTTATCTGTCTATCTATCTATCTATCTATCTATCTATCTATCTGTCTGTCTATCTATCTGTCTATTTATCTGTCTATCTATCTATCTGTCTATTTATCTGTCTATCTATCTGTCTGTCTATCTATCTGTCTATTTATCTGTCTATCTATCTGTCTGTCTATCTATCTGTCTATTTATCTGTCTATCTATCTATCTGTCTATCTATCTATATATCTAACTGTCTATCTATCTATCTATCTATCTATCTGTCTGTCTGTCTGTCTGTCTGTCTGTCTGTCTGTCTGTGCTGGTGTGGACGTGTCTATGGATTAGCGAGCTAGCTTAACAGCTCAGTCTCAGCGGGGGACTCCTTTGAAACCCTCTCTGTCTGTCTGAACGAGGCTGAGCGAAGTAAAAGCCTCCAGTGTTTTATCTTGTTATTTCAGGAGGAGGCCACAGGTGTTTTCTTAATCCTGCTGCTCGGCGGTGGCCGGCGCTGTGGCGGTACGAAGAGGCAAGGCCAGGGCGTAAACAATGCTCAACGTGCCTGTCACCTCATACGAAATATATTTTGAAATACCATTAGAAGGACACTTGTGATATTAGCGTAACGTGCTAACTGCCCCTGAGGATAGATGCTATCTCTCCAGCCACAGCAGCCAGCGGTCGGCTGGTCGTGCTGGCATGATTTTATTCCCCCTTCGCTTACAGAAATTGTATATTTATTGTGGCACCCCCTGTGGTTTCCCCCCCACCCCGCCCCCCACCACCCTGAGCATGTGTTCATTGCTGTGTTGACACGTGGCAGCAACTGGGGCTAATCTTGATGTTAAATGGCTGACATTTCCGTGGCACCAGGCGTCGGCCACGCTGTCCTCCACCTCTCCTGCTGCTGTACGTCGAGGCCTGGTGCATCCTGCTGTTGAGATGATTAAAGCTGCACTTATCAGCCTCAACCAGACAGTAGAGAGGAGCACCACAACCCCCCGCCCAAATGAATCTGGTGTGGTTATTGTCCAACATACAAACGGTGTCCTAAACAGCAGCAAGTGAGCACCTCGTCCAGAGGAAGCTGAACTCATCAACGTTAGAGCTTCTTTCTTTCTTTTTTACTTTTCTTTTTTTAATTTTTATTTAGCACAACAACAAAAACAAATCATAAAAAGAAAACAACTAAACGTCTAAAGTAAAAGCCTCCATTCTCACACTACAACGCGAGGTTGGCGATTTCAAATTTATCCACTCTGGGGAAAAAACAAAACAAAAACAGAGCTTTTTCAAAAACGCTCTCCCAAGTGGATAAATTTGAAAACGCCGGGCCCCCGACGTACTCTTAAATACAATGTCATCACCCTTTCCTAACTACATTACCTTTAAATGCTTGTATAAAGCTGACGGTTCAGTTATCTCACTCCGAACAATGAGCTGGTACCCACGTGTGAATGATTCTCTCCTCCAGCTGCTATCCAACAGTCCACTGAGACAGGGAGCAGCAGGTTTTCCATGAAGGATTTAGTGGAATTGTTTTTTATATTTAGTTAATAGCGTTCTTAGTTAATAGCAGTCTTTATTGATTTGACACCACCTGGTTTATCAATGCTGGATAAGCCACAGAGCGAGGTTCGAAAGCCTTTCTTCTGTTGACGCTGCATTAGGCGACGCCAAATGGCCGAGAGCGAAACTTCATTACCCAGAAATCATTGGTAAACTGTACACAGCGCGCTAACGTTTACCAACCACTTTATACTGTCGTCTTCTGCCAAAAGATGTAACATTGAGTCCTCGCTCGCTGCTGTTTAGGAGACCGCTTCATATTTCACTCTTTAGTTGTGATTGGTCACTTCCTGTGGCTAATCACAACTCTTTACTGCACTTTGTGATTTAGGCCAATAAGATGTGTGTATTTTATTTAATTTTATTTATCTTGCTTGTATCTTTAAAGACGCTGGACCTGCTCTGCTTTGGTTTCCCTCATTTCCAGTATTGAGTATGTCTTATACCCAAGAACAGTTTAAATTGAACCGTACCTTTTGCTTTAAAGCCTTGTTGTGCCATCCTGGGACCCCTTGATTGTTTCTCAGTAACAATAAGTTACCACAAATAGCTCATTGCCTCTGGTTTCCATCTTGAAGCTCGCAGTACTCTGTCCTAGTGGAAAAGGGTTTACAGGCGTTGAGTTAGTAGGCTTAGCGGGGCTAACTATCGGGGACATTGGGGACGGACGGAGTTTAGGAGGCTTACGGTGTCTTTATGCTTCGTATGAAGGTTAAAAAAAAAGCAATGAGGCCGTCAAATATTTCCATCCGTGTATATTTACCAATGAGATTTGCACGTAATGCGGACTGGATTGAGAGGATATACCTGTTAATCCTGGGAGGCTGTGTAAGTGACTCTATCATCACGGTCAGATGATGTGTTGCCTGATGCTCCTCTGGCATGATGGAAAAATGTATTTTTATTTATTTTTTTATTTTTTTTATTATACTTTAAAAACATTTTTATTATACTTTATTTTATACTTTATTTTATTTTATTTTCTTTTTTTTCTTTAGGTAAATACATTTATATTATTTATACTACACTGCTTCTTTGCACCTTATTACCATTTGTATACTGGTTTATTTTATTTTATTGGTCTTATCTTACTATGTAAAGTCAAGTTGGCTCCGAGATCAAGAATTTCATTACTGCATTGCATTGTTGCATTGTTATCAAGTATATGACAATAAACTAATGCTAACTTATAGAAGTAGTTAACTGTAATACACATACTTTAGCCCAAAGTCATTTTATCACCAGGAAACTCTAACGACTGAAGCTTGTGGCTGACTCAAACTCTTACCACGCTGGTTCAGATCCCATGAACTGTGCACCGCTACGTATCCAGCACACTCTCACAGAGGAAACCGGATCCACTGTAGTAATGAAACCGTTAAATACTGCCCTGTGCACTTTGGTTGGCTAACATGACACCGATAAAGATTAGCAGGATTAGCCAGATAGCCGACTACATCCTCCAAAATGGAACTATTTTATAAGTAAAGGGCTCCAGAAAGCTGTTGCCTTCAATAATATCCCGCAATGATTTTTACTTTCATGCCAAACAATCATTTGTCAGAGGAGGTGTGACATTTTTCAGATGGCGGATGTCTCATTTTGAAAGTAAACTCCATTGTGTTTCCTCGGTTATCCAGCCGTTTGCTTTCAAATTGACATTTATTTAACATTTGAAACACACCGGCGGGGACAAAGAGTTGATTCGGTGACATTTTGACTCCCTGGAACATTAAGCGGGCGCTGACCTCGGCTCAGACTACAGGAGACAATCCATCAACTGTTTTTGGGATCAACTCTTCGTCGCTGCCTTCCCGCTCCTTAATGCTTAAATATATGAGCTGGCAGAGTCTAAAGGTCTCTGTGTAAACACAATCTAAATTTAAAGGGTTCGTATGAAGCTAATGAAGAGCAGCATCCCCGAGGAGGTGCAGGGCAAGAGGCTGAAACTCAGACAGTCTTTATTGGACCGGACAAATGGGATGTAAAGAGATGTATGGTGTTATTCTTTACACCTTTAATCAACTTGTGTTTGTCTGTGTGTGTGTGTGTGGTTAAGGTGAGTAGGTGTGAATCTGACAATTCACATAACAATGACAGAGCCAGATCATATAGATGGTAAAACATTCCTGAGCATCGACCCCCGTCCTTCCTCTCTACATCCTCATCATCCAGCTGAAAGCATTAGCGCTGCATGCCCCCTGCCCGGCGTCAGCCCGTCACCGGTTTCAACCAGGGTTTGGAGCAGAAACCAAAGTGGAGGGGGCGTCATTCTAACGTAACCACTTAGGTGACTATTCTTAGAGACAAAACATTCTGGCATCTGTGAGTCATTTCTACTGAAACACTCTCTCACTCTTTCTGTCAGAATTACATTGAGCAGACGCTTTTATCCAAAGAGACTTACAGTGGACTTTAGAGTCGACTGTGTGAAGTTCACAAGAGAGTGAAAACACATATTCCCTTATTAACGTCCACTTTAATGTTTCATCACTTTAATTAAAAAAAGAGCTTTCTGTACTAGACAGATCTCATTGAGTTATTTAATTTTTTTTATATATAACAATTTTTTCAAGCCGTTCTCTTCTGTCTGAATAATCTGACTGGAAGCTGGGCGGACAGCCAGCGCTGAGTAGTGAGTTTATTTGGGTTGAGTAGTGAGTTGAGTGGGTTAGACGGATATATCAGCCAATATTGGCCTTTTATTAAATATCTGATGTTCATGTGGTCCACTGCTGACATGATGAACGCAGCTGCATGAAAACACTCTGTCGTTCTCTCTGCCACTGAACCAGCAGCGTTAAAGTGTCCCATGATCTAAATGCTGTTTCAGAGAAGAATCACATCCTGGGAGAAACACTGAATACTTTTATTTGTTGGTATGAAAATAGAAAAAATGTACAGATATTGAATATCGGCACAACATAGCGGCTATCGGCTTCAATACCAAAATATTGGTATTGGTATCCGCCTTCAAAAGCCCATATCGGCCGAACCCTGAAAACAATTGTGATTCAGTCACTTTATTTTTGTTTGGTTTATTGGTTATCCTCTCCTCCAACCTCCGTTTGTATCTGCCTGAGCAGAACATCAGCTCCTCCGGTCATCTCCAGGACCAGGTCAGCAGGTCAGCACGCTGTCCGGTACAACAGCGCAAGGTTACCCATCACACGCGGCGTTCAATGAACCGCCTGGGCTACGAATGTGAAGAATGTACTGAATGCGTGTTGCCCCCCAGGTTTAACAGTAGGAGCGTCGGGGCGTCTTAGTGGCAGATCAGCCCTCCCCTGTTTGAAGCACCACGCGGCCGCTCTCCGCCCGGCGCTGCCAGGCCTGCGCCGACAGCTGAGGTCTGGGTGAGTTTGTGGCACGTGTGCTCACCCCAAAGGCATCTTGCTTTCATCTACATGGTGAGAGGACTAGAATACAGGAAATCAAATTTAAACCCCACACACACACACACACACACACACACACACACACACAGTGGGCATTTTCTTGAACTATGAAATAATACTTTTGCAGTGCATCTTGCCAAATAAACTCAATTTGTACCACTAAGATTTGTTTCATTTGAACTCGTCATATACCAAACTTCTTTCCAACTGCTGTAAACTGGCCTTACAGAAGAGGAGGAAGAGGATGGTGGCATTTTCCCCTCTCTGTCCCCAACCAGTCCATCTTCCACCCCTCGATTGTTGAGTTTTTCACCAGATTGGTTGTTTTATTTGTTGTTGATGCCGTGGGATTTTCCTCCACTGCTTCAGGCTGCCAACACGGTTGTTTTCTGATCAAAACCAGGGGAAAGAAGCCCCTGTTCATAGGCTCCCACCAAGCACCTACGGTGGCCCACAGGGGACAGCGGTCACAGTTTGCCACCTCAATGGAAAACAATGTGAACATGGTGAATGCAAAAAGGGTCCTACTACTCGGGGACCCCATTAATCACACACACACATCACCAAGGTTGCCAGTTTTTGCAACCCTCCTTTGATATACACCTGTGGTCATTTTCACATCCTCACTACAGGAGGGGTGTTTACTGTGTTGCACCACCTCTGCAGTAGAGTTTTGACTTTGCACTTAACTTTTAATGTGATTTTGAGTGTGTTTGTCGTACCTACCTGGTTGCATGTTTGTCAGGATGCTTGCTGCCTGGCCAGCTCTTCATCTCAGAGGGCCTACCTCATGCTCTGCACACATTACAGGAAACACAGACATAGCCTTCTGTTTTAGTCGACTAGCGGAAGGAGGCTATTACTGTGGCCAGAGTTTATATTTGTGTTTTGGAGCTGTGGTGCCAAAAGCTGACTCTGGCTGCACGACAGGCACACCGTGTCCCTCGCAATTTATTTTAGCCCGATAGAAAAGTTTTCATAAAGAGCCCATATATCAGCTGGGGTTTGTGTGTGTGTGTGCAGCTGGGTGGTGGGTTATATTTGGTTGTGTTTGTTTGGTGTATTTTTGTGTGCATGTGAGCTGGCGTGGCACAAGCTATTACTTCTACTAATGAACCTATGTTATTATGTGATAATCTCCCCTCTATTTTGGACCCACTCAAGAAGTCGTGAGACAAGAAGCCCAAACAGCTTGGATAGCTGGATGGATGGATGGATAGATACTAAGACCTTCCTGCTAACCATCAGACGGCGACACCTCACCACCTAGATTCTGTTCCTAACGAGTTATATAAATCAAAAGGGCTCGACTATTGGTGATTATAGAATTAAGGCTTGAATTCTGTCGTGTGTCGGAGTGTGGATCCTTTTAGCGAGTGGCCCCCCCGTCCCATCAGCGGGGGGGGGGGGGGGGGGGGATCTGGCTATCTATAGATCCCTGCTGGCAGAAACGCCAGCCTCAGCTTCTCGGCCTTGTGCGAGATTGGACACTCAGGAGGGAACGGCGGGGTTTGGGGTTTGGGGTTTGGGCCGAGGCGGACCGGGGGGTGATAATGACCCACCTATGATGGTTCCTAATCACCAGATAAACCATCGGTGAGTGAAATGTGATCATCCTGACGTCAGCAGGGTCGCGGGGGCGGTCCCTAAGTCTTCTCCCTAATTGCTTTTTTAGACCAAATGGGATGTTGATGTGTTTGTCTGGCCACTAAGCTCTCCATTATCCCCTCCATAGGGAAGAAGTCACACGGGTCCAGGCTTTGCTGCATTAAATGGTTAATATGATGTCAAGCCCACTCATAACTGTGCGAGGTGTTGAGACGCTGGATGGATTTCAGCGACGATGTGATGTGCTTGCGCGTTAATATCTTGGACCGGTTTCAGCGACGAGTCCTTTTTGCCTCCCTGCCACGCTGAACGACAGAAACCATTTGGTGCAGGCTTTGGTCCAGAGCACCGAACAGCGCCGCGAGTGCGTTTGTTTTCCAGTAACGGGATATGAACTTCCCTTCACCCTCGCATTGTTAGGACCTTCACACGCTCTCCGTCTCCCTGTATCAGTTTCTCTCTCGCTGTCTTCCCTCTCCCTGGTGGTTTGGGGATGCCAAAACATATTTCTATCGATCCATTTCTCCCTCTCCGCTGGTTCTGGGATGTCTGACATCCTTAAATGCTGCTTTGAGACTCCAGTATTCCCTTATTTCCCTCATGCTGGGTGTTCAACCAGACCAGATGGGTCCAGAGAGTTTAGTTTGCCTCCAGGGAGCCTCTAGTGTCACTGTGAAATACCCTCTTTCATTTCCTCTGTTGCTGTATGTCACCCATATTTCCTTTCTTGAGTGATTTTTTTTTTTTGGGGGTGATTCATGTGACACATTGTAAATTATGTATTTGTGTTAGCTGTGCTTTTATGTTGGGGGGCATGCATGCAGCCCGAGGGTGAAGGCAGTAAAACATGGTATGTGACCCAAGAGAGAATAAAATGTGGTCTGACCTCAACGTTAACAACTTCATCTACAGCACGGTGACTGTAATCCTCACACATATATGGATCAATATTCACAAGCAAACACAAAACGATGCACAAATGCATTTTGCGATTTATGTATAAATGACTCACAAAGATATATTTTTCAATGCACACACAAATATTTCTTGTTTTTATATAATGTAAAAAAAACATCCACATATAAACAAAAGAAGGTTCACAAATAAATGTGTGTGTTCACAAATGTCTGTTTCCGATGCACACACACAAATATGTCTCGTTTTAATATTTTTTTTTTTAAATCCACTACTTAGTTAAAAACTGTTGCAATCTAAAACATATTTACAGACGGTCGAATCTGCATCTACAAGCTGCCAGACGTGTGTGAACTTCATTACTTTTGTGTGGATTTTTGAGAGTTCTCTGATGCGGTTAGTTTCACAAATGTATATGTTGGTAGTACAGTAGATAAACCCTGAATGAAGTACTAGAAGGTGTTGGAAAGCAGTGGAGTCGTTATTTAATCTGATTCAGGTTTGCCCGATCCAGGAAATGTCAGTAATATAAAGAAATGTCAGCAATAAACTGCCACCGCTGGGAGCCTGTATGCTGCTGACATTTACTGAAGCGGTGAAATGTAACTCAAACTGCGTCATGACCAAATCCTTTCTTAAATTCTTCCAGGCAGCAGGGGGGCCTGCTGGTTTAAGATGAGTCAAGGACCCCCAATAGAAACACAGTACATCCCACAAAGCCCTGTTTGATTAGATTTTGTCCCAGGGAGCCATATGGGACGATTTCTGTTGTTGATTTAGTATTGATTTGTTTAACTGTCCACACTTAACGTGGGAAGATAACAGTGGTGAGAGTAAAACATGGTAAAACATTGTTATCCATCCATTCATCCATCCATTTTCTAGCCGCTTATCCAGGTCCGGGCTGCAGTGGCAGCAGGGTAGAGCAGCCCAGAGGTGCTTCTCCCCAGCATCCTCCTCCGGCTCCTCCTGGGGGTCGAAGGGTACCCGTCTTTTGAAGTCAGTATTCTGATGCAGTTTGGATAAATATATGATGATGGATCAACCGATGCTGAAACCTTTCTTGAAGTCTTTGGGCTGGCGAGTGATAGAACAGAAAAAGCAAGAAAAGCAATTGCAATCTACCTTTTGACCACCAGAGGCAGCAGCGTGCGTACCGACGAAGATTTCGAGGCATCTGTCGATCTTTGATTTACATTGGAGATTTGGGGTGTACCTGACTTTGTGTATGATGTAGCGCGTGCTACCGCGGTGAAAGTAGACAAGTGAAGGATTGCGGACATCTTCGGGGAAGTGAAATTCGACGTAGTTTTTTCGTTACAGAGCTCACGACTTTCGTAGGGGAAAGAAGACAATCAATCAGGACAGAATCCCTTTGGGAGAAGTAAAGAACCCATGAGATGAAAGACTCCCAAAGGGTCCTGGATCAGGGCTAGAACCAAGAACGACCAAGAACCCCTGATCAGAGGACCTCAGGGACTCAGGGGTGCTGTAACATAACTAATAACTAACATGATAACTCCTGTGAAAGTATCCTCGATCAAGACTCTGACATACTGACATGTATGTGTGTCTCAAAGCGATATGTGAAGAAGCAAACCCTAATCAATGTGTGTGTGAATGGTGATTAAATAATGGTGGCAGATTGACCTAAAGGGGGGGGGGGGGGGGGTGAAACATGTTGCAGGACATTCCTTTGTTTGGCCTGAAACCAGAGAGCTCCATGTGAGAGAATGTGGCTGTCAGCAGAGCGATCAGCCCGCCACTCAGCGTCGACGCTCAGAGGTCCGGGAGGTTGGCACGCAACGCCTGTGAATGCAACACGGCATCTGCTCACCTTCCTGAGCAGACAGTTGGCGCTCAAGACACCGATAAGAATAAGGCTTTTATTGTGGTTTACACTTTAAACTCAAAGTGTTGTATTGAGCCCATACCACCAGGATAGAAAAGAAATGAAGAATAATAGAAAAACTATCCAAGAAACAAGCAAATAAACAAGAAAAGCATTTAGGACATCTTCAAAATGTTCATGGACTATTACCATCATCAGAGAACACTGTTCTAAAAAAAACAGTTTATTTCCAAACCCATTTTGGAGTAAAAGTATAATAATATAAGTATAATAATAGTAGTATAAAGTATAAAGTAGTAGTATAAAGTATAATTCCCAGAGGTTCATCATCCATTGTCTCTAAATAAAGAGGTCTCTCCAGTGTTGAGCTACATTCCTGACGTTCCTTTAAATGTACCATGTTTTTTTTAAATGTATGTTAACCATTAGCTCTCTCTCTCTCTCTCTCTCTCTCTCTCTCTCTCTCTCTCTCTCTCTCTCATTCTGAATGAAACTCTTACTCAACCCTGATATATCTCTCTTCTCCCTGTGGGGTTGTTCAGTGTAAACCTGTCACTTTTTCCATGTGCGTTTCTATTTCCGTTTCGACGTCACTTTATTTTAGCAGTGAGCAAAAGTAAGTTGTCTGCTGCCCGTGGCGGTGAGGCATCGCGTGTAGCTTCTAAAACCAGCTTGTACTCGGATCATCTCCCCCTTGGCTTGGCGATCCAGATTTATGGCTCTGGGGTCAGCAGCTGCCTGCCGGGGACGTCGACGTTCGAGCACCAGCAGCCCCCTTACATCCTACACACACCAACCTCTGTCATCTCACCAAATTATGAGTCCGAGTCCCGAGCCCATCAGCGCTGTTCACCTGCCGTATGCTTTTGACTATATCTGGCGCTGAGTGACAGCCTGACAGCGGCTCGGTGATTTATGGGGGGTATTAAGATACAGCTGGAAATATTATAAGGTTGTCTCGTCTTGCTTTTTTGCAATTCGTTTTTCCTCTGAGGCACAAGAGAAGGAGTGGTGGCAGTAGATGGTCGAGTCTTCTCAGCTTGGCATAGTCACAACAAATGCTATGTGGTGGGCACCAGGTGGGTAATGTATAAGTTATCAGACACGCCAACACCTCCGACACCCCCGACACCCCCCGGATCCCTCACCACCTCCGCCTGGATTTGCCAGCAGGTGTGTTTGGGTCGGGGGTTGGGGATTAATATATATTTTTACAACTCACCATTGTAATTTTAGATACGATGCACGCCGCCGTTAATGGACAGCAATGTGTGATATCCACCGCGGAGTATTGGGTCTCGGCCACGTGACCTGCTTCTGCCGAGCTGGGCGATCGGGGGCCCCGCCGGCGTCTCGTGGGGTTGTTGACAGTCGAAAACAGGTCACCTTTCGTCCTGCGCCAAAAGTTATTGCGGGCCGCGGCTACTGGGTGGCACGCTGGATAAATAAGAGGAGTCAGAAGGGTAAAAAAAATACTTCTTTAATCCGCTTGTGTCGGCGCTCACCAGCTCTCGTTCGGCTCGCGATGCATCTCACACTCCACAGGTTTTGCCGAGTCACACTCTAGTTTTTCACTAGTCATTTCTGTGGAGGTAGGTAGTGGTTTAAGTAGTAGTATTTTGAGGTGTAGTACTAACTACTACTAGTAACTACTGCATCTACTAACTATCTTTGGCTATAACGGAAGACATTCTGCTTTGACAGACAGGTTGACCGTTGTTATGGCCTTAGTCGGGTCTAACATGGTGACAACCAGTCAGATTTTCCAAAGACCCTTTTGTCATTTTAAGTTTACAAACAACAGAAAGTGAAGAAGCTGAGTTGGGTTGTCCGGTCTTTGGTTTGCCTTCAGACTCAGTTTATTTCACGTTAATAGTATTTTTGTTAACATCCTAACCAGTCATGTGTTTTATATGACACTGCAGATGTTTGAGCTACTTTTTCTGACTAACTGTATTTCCCTTGAAGGCAGCTTTGCTATAGTTTAACTTCCCCAACACTGATTACTACACTGGAACGACCTCGCTTGCCTCCAGCGTACAACACTTGGTACAAATTAGTTTTTTTTTGCAGAAACACTGCAGCTACAGTTACACATCAACCTAACCTCTCTTCCCTCTGGCTGCTTCACACTTTAACAGCAGGGTTTTTACAGTGGGATCCAGTAGACCTTGGGAAAGGATCTACACTGAGGGATTAGATCTAAGTGGACCGAGCCGGGTGGCAGCAGGAACACCACGGTCAATGGACCCTCATGAGACCGGTGAAACCACTCCGTCTGTCACCAAGCCCGCTCCGGGTTATCTTTCCCGTAATCAAAAACCGCGGCGCAAACTCTCGGGCACCGTATCAGCACATGATGGATGAAGGCAGTTAGGAATATGTTTTCACGTGAACTCAAAACTTTCACAAAGCCTCATTGTAGCTCAGCGTCCGTGTGTGAAATGTTTCAACGTTACAGTTTCATCTGTGGGAGACGCAGATAGCTAAGAGAAAGAAAGCATCCTTTATTAGGACCCAGAGGGGAAATTCGTTTTTTCACACACCACATATCACCCCACACACATGCAATACAGGTCTGAGGACAGCGCAGGCATCAGCCATTGAACGGCACACAGTAGTTTTGGGGTTAAGTGCCTTGCTCAAGGGCACTTCAGCAGTGTTGGTGGGCACCTAGCTGTGACACCAGCCATTTTTCAATGTCCAGCTGGAATACACCCCAAGAGGTTGTTTTCGCCCAGTTAGTTACAGTGCATCATGTGTCTTTTCAGCACCAGAGTCATCAGTCACTGTCAGTTAGTCATCAGATTTAGATCATCATCAAACATGTCAGTAGATGATTATTCCTACTGTTGACTGGAAACGCGCCGTGTCCATACTCACGCAGGTATGTGATCAATGGTTTGCAATGAATTCGTCATTTTGTTTTAGTTATACTTTCAAAACTCGATCCATTTTTGCAAGCAGCTTCAGATCAGCTGCACATCTGGACTTCATCTTGGCTGACGCTCCACATTTAAACTCTCAAGCCCTTTGCATCGTTTCGCTGTGGGCTGTTGGTATTTTCTGCCAATCAGGGTCCAGTATCGTGACTGCGAGAACGTATTTGTCAGATTCATTCATTGTTATTGAACGACATTTATTTTGAAAACACCATGAAGCACATTCCTCTTATCCTGAGACGTAGTACATCTGAAAACAAATACAAGTTGACAACATGGGATCTTTAAGGTCCACAAGATTACAGGATTCTTCTGTTTATTCCAAACAAACTGAGACGATGACGTTTCCTGGGAAAGACCCAAACAGCAAATGCAAAAGCTTTCATGAACAATGCATAGCTGGAGTCACTATTGTGTTAACTGGTGACACAGAGGAGCAAAACAGACATTTATTTATAGGACAATGCTGCAGATTATTTAACAGGCAGCAGCATGAACTCAAATCTACATCATAACAAATGTTTTCAAGACAGCTCGCCTACGATCCTCCCTCAGGCTCAGAGCACAAACTCCTCTTGATTGCTTTGGAGCCGCCGAGCGTCTCGGTGTTCAGAGCAGCAGGGGCTCATAATGTCACACAGTTTGGGTGTAGCGGTGAGTCATACGGAGGTTTGTGGGTCTGGGGTGAGTCACCGCACCGCCCATCATCACACTCCTTACATAACACTGAAACAGTGTTACTTCGGGAAGTGGGTCAGGCATCGTGATTGTGTCGGTGATGTAATGCCACGTTTGAAGCCCACTCACGGCGTCTGAGTACTGAACTAAGACAGTTGCAAGGTTTTTGCAGTCATGGCGATGGCGGTGAGTCTTGGTTGAGATGTTATGATGTGACCTAGGTGACAATTGAGTGGTTAATAACTAGTATTTGTCCAGAGAACTGTCAGCCTGTGTGGCGTTAAAGAATCCTCTTTGCTTTTATAACAGCACTTGATGAAAGTGCACCTCGCTCTCTCGTCTCAGTTTGTCTCTCTCTCTTCCTCCCTCTCTCCTCTTTCTCTTCCCCACTCATTTTTTATTTTCCTGCTTCTCTCCTCTTTCCCTTTCTCTAGCTCACTTTCTCTCCATCGCTGCATGAGCATGATGGATTGTCTGCAATTCACCTCTGAAGTTCCAGGTGAAGAAATAGCTCAATATGAGCATCAGTCTAATCTGTAGTTTGCCGCCGGTCAGGGGTGTAAAAAGTACCCAGAAATTCTACTTAAGTTAAAGTTCAGCTAGCCAGTATTTACCAAACCAGATGCTGGCTAGCTGAATCCATTCACCATGGGTGCCGACCGTTTGGTCCTCATCACTCGTAACGTTAGTGTCCATCTTCTGTAGCTTCTCTGACGGTCATGTTCTGACAGCAGGCGTCTATAATCAAAGATGCCCAAAGTACCCAAGGACCAATCAGCATGGGTATGGGCGGGTTCATTTTCCATTGATAAGGATCTGATTGGCTGTTTTAAATATAGTTAATAGTTCGGCCAGTGAAAAAAATAATACTAATTTAAAGTTTCTCAAGCTTGTTGGACCTGCAAGATTTGTAAATTGTACTTTGAAGTACTTTGTACTTTGAAGGTCTGAATTTTTTTTTCTCAAAAATGTAATTGAGTAAGAGTACAAGTATACAAACTTAATAATACTCGAGTAAAGTACAAATCCCCCAAAATAGTACTTAAGTATAGCAACAAAGTACAATTACTCAGGTACTGCCACCCTGCCGCCGGTTCATTTTGTTGCTAGACTTTCCAAGCGTGAGTAACCGCCGGCTGTCACATGACATCTGCGTGGATACCCATAACACCTTGTGCTTCGGGCTGATTTCCAGTAGTTGGCTCAAACTGAACTAAAGTTTACGTTGAAGTAAACCTCTCCAAACATGCTTGGTGTGAACGCGCCCCAGGTTTGTGTTTGTGTCTGTAATAGTTCAGTGAGAAAACCTTCCACCAGCATCAACCCCCCCGAGGCCTCCTGTAATCACGCTGTCGGCTCCGAGGGGAAGAAAGTGCTGCGTCAAATCTCTATTCCAGGCCTCTGCTATCAGCCCTGCACTACTGCTAATGGAGGGGTGTGTGTGTGTGGGGGGGGGTGTGTGTGTGGGGTGTGGGTGTGTGTGTGTGTGTGTGTGGGGAGGAGAGGGGGGAGTGGGGGGATTGTAAGAAGCTGGGAGATAGGGTGAACAGGAGAGAAAGCAGACTTGGACAGAGTAAAAAAAGAGAGTGGTAAAGGGGAGAGAGAGAGAGAGGTAGAGAGACATACAGACAGATAGAGGACGTGACAGAGCAGTGCTGAGGAACAGATCAGACATGTTAATGGGCCGCGGGGGCGAGGAGAGGAGGCCGGGGCGCTCTCTGTTTGTCAGCGCGAGGTCGGAGCCCCGACCACAGGGCTTCCTGTCCATTAACCTTCCGGCTAATCGATTGGACCCGGGGGAGGTGGGAGGGGACAGATGGTGGCTGCTGATTGGACCTTGATGATAGCCGGTATTAAGTAATTGGCTGTAATTGCACCGCTGATATGAATCTGCTCTCTCGATGCCACCTGTTTTCCAGAGTAACATGACCTGTGTGTACAGTGTGTACCATCTGCGAGAGTGTGTACAATGCATGCAGTACTCTGTTTGTGTGTGTGTGTGTGTGTGTGTCTGTCTGTCTGGGCTAGTTCAGATACAGCTGTCATCGACTCATCATGGTGAAGATAGAGGGTCAGTAACCTTCCTGCCTCCCTGTGGCTTGTAGATTTGCCAGTTCCTCCATTCCTGATAGTAAACTGGAGATAAAACTTCTCTTCAGCCGGCGCTGCTCCGCTAACACACTCATGGGGGAAATTCCTCCACGCTTACTATCTGCAGAAGCCTTCACTTAAACTCTACTAGAGTGAACCGTTCCAGTTCTCTCTCAGCAGACTCTTTCTGCTTGTGCTTATTACTTTATGACTCTGTGGGTGACAAATATAAATGACACAAAAGATTTTACCCACCAAAACCACCATGAAAGGGATTGGTGGGATGGAGGGTGAACACACCTTATCCTTCTTTTGTTTGACATCATTTCCCACCTATTTGAGCTTAGATAGATAGATAGATAGATAGATAGATAGATAGATAGATAGATAGATAGATACTTAATTGATCCCTGGAGGGAAATTCTGGGGTTGCAGCAGCATAACGGTATTACAAGAATGTACAAAATACAAAATACAAAGGCCAAAAAACTAAATACTCGCAGAGCGAATGAATGGATGGTACATGTATACAGAGTTAAAGAATGGTAATGGGTGAATGAATGTGAAAGGGGATGAAGTGGATAAAGTGCAGGGAAATGGCAATGAATGAATGTTCATAATAGACGATGTGTGAAGTATCAAAAAGTTACATCAAAATAATCTCTTTAAAATAAAAAAAAAACAATCATTCATGTCACTTAAATCTTAAATATATCTTTGGGATTTAGAATTGAGTCTCCGTTAGTTTCATAGTTATGGCTAATCCAGATCGCCACTAAAATCTAATCCAGATTTCAGGTTTTAAGATATCCTGCTGACAGACGTACTACTATCTTGGCCCGTCATCACCCTCACGCTGTCCGACGTCTGTGGGTTCAGACATTCCTGGACGTCGCTTATATGTAACCGTATATTGTACAAATCTGTGGATGAGTCCCAGTTGTGCCAGATAAGGCCTTTGCTCATGACATTGATATTATGTTCAGTGACAATCCCTCGACAACACCCTCTCACATCCCACGGTGTTTTATCACATATTGCCCATTGTGCTGCAGGGATACGACTGCATGCATCTCTAAATATGAGGTGTGTGTGATGACGTACGGGGCGGATTGGGACAGTTCCCGCTTTGTGAAGGCGTATCGCGTTACACAGAGCGTCATAACTGCTCCCTCAGGATGTCGGACCCTGATCGGGGCCCTCCCTGAACAAATAATCCCAATCCCACCATGTTGCTTTCCTTTAGACGTGACACGCCTGAGCCTCATCCTGACCGCTCTGGTCCCCTCAATCTCCCGTGTTGCTGTGTTGTTTATTATTGTCGTGTCGCTTGTTGTGCAAATAAACTAAAACTTTATTTATCTATACGTATAAAACGGTGAAAATCGCAGGAAGAGGAGATAGCGTGTGGTTGCGATAGCCGGGCTCTCTGCAGCAGTCCCTCGGTGGTCATTACTCCAGGGCATAGCCAACCCATTCTGTCCACTGGCTTTGAGGGGGATTTCTCACTTGCGCTGGGCTTTTGCTCGTCGACTTTCTCCCTTTCTCTCTTTTTTTTTTTTTATCATTTGTTGTTTCAGGTCTCAGAGCAGCTGTTGGAGAAATCACTGACTTCACTGCGTTGTTTTGGCTAATTTGCACTAATGGCTGTTTGAGCGGCCTGTGATGCCAGTGGCTTCCTAGGGTGAGACGTGTGGGGCCATATGGCTGAGCACCCTTTCTGCCAGCGTCAGACCTGCATCTTGTCCACCGTGTGTGTGTGTGTGTGTGTGTGTGTGTGTGAGAGAGAGAGTTTCCCCTAAATGTTTAGTTTCACCCATCTGTTCTCTTCACTTTGAACACGCCTACTTCATCTCCATCGCCTTGTCTGTGGTGTGGCCTTTAATGATTTAGTAGCACGACACCATATTTCAAGACTTCAAGACACTTTAGACAACCATGTGAATCCATTTCCAGTGTTGAGGAAGTAAATTCAATTATTTGTGACACGTTTTGGGTGGAGTCCATTTCGATTCAACGGTTGTCAGCATTCACATTCCAGCAGAAACACCAAGTGGTGGATGTCCAACACATCGTCTCATTTCAGCATCAGCTCTCCATGACCCTCATGACCTCTCTTACTCCTCAATACTGAGTATTTATTTATCTCTTATTAATACTTTGTCTCTCTGTCTTTCTCTCTCTAGTCCTATTTGGACTAATGTTGCCTGGGGACATGAAGTGATTTGAAAAACTCAGACAGAGGTCCCCCGATAACTCAGAGGTTGAAGGATAATTCATTTATTACATGAAGTCCCCACATAATCTATACCCAACTCGCAGCCTTTACATCATGAGCACCACAATAGAACAAGTGTATTACGGCGACACCCTTCATGATTTTATCTATGAGCTTTTTAAAGTGTCCTCTCTCCCTCCCTCCTTGTGCTCTGTCTGATATGGTGCAGGCGTCCTCACATAGGGAATCCTGTGCATCCTTGCCTTGGTCGCTATCACTTTCAATCACATGCATGGCGTAAAGAGAGACGATTGGGAGGGGGCGGGGCGGGGGGTGTTGTTAAGGCCACCCTGGAAGCCTTACCTCAGAGCTCACGCCATGGCCCAGGCACAGGGGCATAGCTTTCCATGTGAGGGGATGGGAGTAAGCGGGGGGGACGACACTGATCTGCGGTCAGTTTTCAAGATTCTTTAAAAGATTTTCAGCTTACGTTATATTTTTGGCATTTAGCTGACGCTCTCGTCCAATGAGTGGGCAGGTAGGGGTGCAGTGTCTTGCTCAAGGACACTTCAGCACGACGCGTGGCTGTGGATGGACGTGTGGGCGCTGTTGCTGGGCTCGCATCTGCAACCTTTTGGTTCCTGGATGGTCTCTCTGACCGTTTCCCTGGCAACCGTGTACAACCACCTGTCTCGCTGGTTCTAGGCTAGGACTGCTTTTTTTGTGCAGCAGTAATGCTACCTATTAGCTTTGAAAATGTACCGTTTTGCAAATTCCCCTAGTAAGACACGACAAAAAGAGGGCAGGAAATCTGATCCCAAGTCAGCGCTCAAGGGCAATGAAGTAATGACAAAATGGGTGGGAGGTGGGACGGGAGCAGGGCCGCCATTGGCCGGGGAGGCCGATGATGGCAGGGCGCGAACTGGGTGTGATTGGTATTCACAGGCATGACAGCACTGACAGATGGTAAAATGCAACGCTTGCTTTGGACAGAGACGGAGGAGGGTGGGAATGAGGTAAGAGGAGAGAGAGAGAGAGAGAGAGGGTGATATGAAAAGAGTGCGGGAAATATTGCTACGTCACCTTGTACACTAATATAGCCCTGATGTTGCTGTCCTGAGTCGAGGAAGACTCCAGCAGGACCTTCTCTACTGCAGCTATTCAGGACTGTGACTAACCAGTGAGCCTGTGGAAAACGTTCCTGTTTTATCGGTTTAGATTTGGACCTGCGGACTTTCACAAAGAAGAATTATGGTCCTTTAATCTGTCACTGGACAGGATAGCGGCAGCCAATGAAAAAAAGAAATGCATTCTCTGTACCCGGGCAGCGGCTATAAATAACTCTTACAGAGCAGCAGGAAAAATGGCCGCTCAGTTGTCAAAGCCAACACAATCCTCCCCCACCCACCCCTCGTATTATTTCACCTCTGAGTCTTGTGATGCTTCCTCTGCACCGATGCCCAACGCTGCCTCTGGTCCTTCACTAATCTACTGAGAATAATTGGAACATGTGCAGTCTACACGCACAAAATGATGGAGAAATATTTGGACAGCATGATTTTGAGACAGAACAAAATTGACCTTCTTGTTGTTCAACTGAATTTGACTCACCGTTTTCCCCTCGTTCTCCTTCACCTACTTCCCTCCCCATGTAAAGTGCATTGACTGACTAACGGACACAGGGTTTAGTGTGATGTAAGCTATAGCTACTGCAAGTTTAGACTTTCCCTGCAGCCTGTGCGGTTGCCACCCTTCTTTTGCCGATAGCAACTCTGACAAGCCAGATGGATCTGTGACGTCACTCTGTCCAGAGTCCAAGAGAGTCCGGAGAGTCGGCCACCTAGCCCCCGGCTCTCAGCACCCAGTTTGACACTCAATGTCGGGGGACCCCAGGTAACTGGAGGGCTTTTCTTAGCCCGTGTCAGCACTCTCACATCAAACCTGACCACAGAACACCTGATAGGCCGGAAAAGAGGGTCAAGTGATGATAAAATGACTGGTGTGGTAATTTATAGTTTAGGGTTGAAAGGTTTACAGGTGTACTTAAGAAACTCTGCAAGTGAGGTTTTTAGTCCATGCAAGAAAGATAAAATTAGATAAAAATGTTTGCCTGCACAGATCGATGCTATAAAACACTCAAAAGTTTGTCTGTGTATTTTTAGAGGTTTATCATCACAAATTGAAACTTCCAATCGTATTTTCTTTCTTTAGCAAATGCATAAAACAGGTGTTTCTCCAAAGCCCTCAAGAGACTACTCTTGAGACTACACAACGCAGCTTTAAGACTAATTGCAGTATTTCCTGCTCGGGCCTTAATTGTCGGGAATGCTCTTAAAGTGCCACAGTTGCGAGGCAGCTGTCAAGTCAGGAGGTTCCTTTTGACCTGCATGTTTCTGTGTGACCCCGATATCCCATGTTACACCTTCCTAATGGTTGAAACAAGATCACCTACAGCTACCGCGTGTGTGTGTGTGTGAGTGAGTGAGAGTGAGTGAATGTGTGTGTGTGTGTGTGTGTGACAGAGGTGGAAATAACTGTTTTTCCAGCTTCTCGGGGGATAATTGCATGTATGTGGGTTGAATGCATGTGTGTGTGCATGAGTGTGTGACTCAGTCGGTGACTTATCTAGTCAAGTCAAGTGTATCTGTAAAGCCCTTAATCACAGTTACGGTCTCATGGGGCTTCACAACACCCACATTATGAAAACAATAAATGGAAAACAAAGAAAACATGAAATATGACACCCCCAACCTTAGACCCTCACGGAGGACAAGGAAATAACAAGGAAATACTCCCAGGGCGTCCTCCTACCAGGATGGTCAGGTGTGGGAAAACAAAGATTAAATGTTATAGCAAAATGGAACATACACAACATACACAGCATGTCCAACCCACAAGCATGTGGTGTGTGTTACATGACGCCTACAGTCTCCCCAATAAAGTTGAGTTGTCTTTTGATATCACTTAATAAACCCCCATGACTGATCGCAGCATAAATTTGACCCTTTTACAAGCATCATCGGAGGCACATTTGCTTCACTGTTGCTGCCACATGTTGAAGCCTCAGTCTGGAAGCTCCGGCCTTATGGGGGCCGTGGGGAGCCAGGCCCATGTCTCTGTGGCCAGGATACCTCACCCGTTCCCGGGGTGCAATAAATCATCAACCCCGCCCCCCTCGCAACTATGCCAAATGTGGAGCCAGGCAAGCTGACCCAGCTTCCTCACTCGTACCTCGCCTCATGCATGCAGGCCTCACCCCAAATCCCACCAACCCCCATCGCCTCGTGGCTTGGCGGTGGCTATGTGTCGACCAAGCAGCCCGGGGCTACGTGACGGATTTGTTGAAAAGTTAAATTAAGGCTCTGGAATGTCAGTAATTGGTTCTGCTGTATTGGGAAGAGTCAAAGGTCGCACGATCGCCTCTTCTTAGTCACAGTGTATGTGTGTAAGTGTGTGTGTCTGCGTGCCTGTGTATGCATACATGCATGCATGTGTCCATGTGTATTTGTGTGCATTTGTTGCCTACCATGAACACTGCATGCATATGCTGGTAAAGCAAAGTTTTGGCCAAATTCGATAAAAATGATCAGTTTGAGCGTCTGTCAAGCACTTTCATCCAACGGTGATATTACGATATGAGCTGTGTAAATCTCTGCCTGCAAATGTAAACAACCTGACACCCATCCTGGCAGGCTGGGTGAGAGCTGCTGATCTGAATGAGTACAGTGCCCTCATATGGCTGACTCATATATCCCTACCAGACCTCCGGGGGCCAGTAACCGCAATATGCGGCACCACCTAGTGGGCCAGAGGGGAAATGTTTCATAAGACACCTACGCTGTGTGTGTGTGTGTGTGTGTGTACAGCATATGCTATTTGGTGGATGCTAAATCTACCATGACAATATAAATCTTTACAGTGGGTGGCCCAAGTGGGGATCATGGAGCTCTGAATCCTTGCATTGTTATTGCCATGCTCCACCCGTTAGGCTCCAGATCCAGTCTCATTCACTTCTGCTGTGCTGCACTACTTTCTGCTTAGAGCACTATCTCATCAGACTCATCGGAATATCAGGTGAGCAAAGCATCCAAAAATAATTGGTTACTTAAAAAACTGTCTGAAATAGTCTTAAAGGGGCAATAAGTAAGATTTTTACTGCCCTATAGGACAAAATGACCATTACATATCTGCAACCACCACCACATTCTTAAGACAAAAAAGCAAAGAACAAAGCAGCATTGCTATTGCAGTATTTTTCATGGTGATATATTCCCTCTTCACTAGACGTTTCTGTTGGATCTCTGCTCTAATTACGTAGCTTACTCTCTGTTGTTTTTGTCAATTACAGGCTTCTGTAATTCAAGGGGACAGGAAGGGTCGGGGGGGCATAAGGGCCATGGATCACTTTTGTTAAAGTGAAAAGTAAAAGTAAAAATCTTACTAACAGTAACCCTAACACTACTACTACTACTACTAGCTCTGCACAGACCATGTCGCTGTCAGAGTACTAAACCACATTTAATCACGAGCAGCCATTTTGATGATCACGCACCATATGTACAGTATGTACAGTACTTTAAGTACTTTATAAGCAGAGGAGAGGCTGAAAAGCAGCCTGTCCTCTGGGCGCGATGCTAACAGATGGAATGACTGTAAATCTGTCAGAGTGACACCTCTCTGGGAATCGAATGCTTGTGTGCTTGGGTAAAGGAGCGTTCATTTACAGCTGCTCAAAACCTACAGATAGTATAGAGGAAGGTAGACTAGACAGAATGCAGATGAAAATATACCTTGACTATGCAGTTTGATGTCCTCTTTGTACGGTATGTGTCCTATATATGTGCTTTAGTTTTTTTAGTATTTTGTTTGTTTTAAAAATTGGCAAACACACAGAAAATAATGAAAAAGTAAAAAGTCTAAATATGGAAATAAAACTACAACATGCAACATGGAAAATGATGACGCAGTAAAGTATAAAAAAAATAACTATGTTCATGCAATGGTAGTGGATGCATTATTTCAGCTAATTTAGCTTTTCCCATTTAATTAATTATATTAATTATACATTGTTAGTGATTTATGAAAAAATGTAATTTAAAATAAGTAAATTATATTATTTTGTTTTTTACATTTTAAAATTGTCTTTTTAAGTGAATGTATCCAAACGTGTCAGACATAAGAGCCCAATTACAAACAATATTGTGTAATGCTTGATGCTATTGTGATGTCATGAAGTGAAAGAAAGGGAGAAAAAGAAAAGACAATCTTACATTTATTTGCACACTGAAAAACTAAAGAAGTGAAGTCTTAAAAACCAGTGTGATAAAACACAATAATAAAAACACAAAGAAGACAAACAAATTACTAATTTGTGCATTTGGTTTATAATGAAATAACTTGTGATCACCTGAAAACTAATGACCCGATTTTCTTGTTTTCTACAAACACAACAGACATTAGATACAATTTATTTATTTAAAGTTTAAAATGTAGAGTCCTATCTGAGATTGTTAGAAAAGCTCATGTACAAAAGAATTAGAATTATACAATTGCTGAAAAATGCTTCAAAATCTGAATCACCAAAACACTGATCTATGAATTTGATCGACAGAAGAGGCTCTCAGTTTACTACACCTTTACTACACCTTTAATGTTCTATCAGGTGGTAATAATTCAATAGCAACATGATAAATTATCAATGTGGTTTAATAGTAAGTTTACATTTATTCAACATTCCTAACAACATTTGTTAAATGTTCGATATATTTTGGTTCTATTTGGTTGCTTATACAAAGAATAATAGTTGGCCTATAAAGAATTGTTTATTTTCAAAATGATGTTAGAAAGAAATAATTTCAGTGACTTAAATAAATACCCTTTTTTTCTGAGATTGAATAATTTACATTTCACGATTTTCTCTGTAGTGGTAAATTAAACAACCTCTTTTAATCTTTTAAACTTTTTTATTTGTAGAATCTCCAAAACAAATAATTTCCACATACATTTAATTAAACGTAATAAATAGGGGAAGCTTGTTGAGATCACTGAAATGTGAAATGTTTTCTATAGTGATGAAGGGAGAATATTTCATTTCATTTCTGAGTTATCAGAATAGATCAATTACATGTATTTGGAGTTGCCTGCATTAAGCAATGTACATTAATAAGGCCTGTGTATCAGCTAGTTTGCTGTTTGCACTGTTCTGAGGCCAGACCAAGCTTCGTTTGGGTAGAAAGTGCTACGGCTGGGTGACATGGCAGCACCCGAAGGCCCTCCGACCCAGTCCACGCACACACATGCTAACCACTTGTGACATTTCATCACTCACGTCTCCTCTGCCTGTCTGGTGGTAAATAGCACAGGGCAGCAGCGGCGCTCTAGCAGTGGTGTTATGCTACTGTGTGAGCTAGTGTTAGCCGTCATGTTAGTGGGTAGAGGGAGGTGGTAGCATGCCTCAGCCTCAGCCACTGGGCAGAGGTCTTGCCATAGAGAAGCAGTGTGGAGTATAGTGTCAGAGGTGTGACTCGGTCCTGCCGCTCTCTCAAGGTTTGTGTGGTTTGCTCCAGGTCTGCTTTCGGATACTAGAGGGCCTCATGTATGTGGAGGTAAATCTTGTCTGTGGAAATGCTGTGTTGAAGATCCAATTAATGGTGTGATTGATGGCCCTCTGTGGCGCTGCTGTGCGTTGGGGCGTTGTTTGGGTGTGGGCTGTCTTGTTGGACTCAGTAGAGGACTATTCCCTAGTCGGCCCGACTTGGATTCTTCCTCTAATTTGTTGCTTCCTCTGGTGAAGCTCTGTGTACTGATCGGGCCCATGTGGCGTATTGTTTTGTCTAGGGACTTGCCTTTGGTCTTTGTGAAAGTGTGTGGGTGTGTGTGTGTGTGTGGGAACAGTGTGGACCAGAGTCAGGCTTTGCCAATGAAATTGCTTCACGGGCTGAGCAACTGATTCTTCGCAAAACCTGGCCTTTTAAAACGGCTGTTACATGCAGTTTGCTAAAAGTTTTATCATAACTTACATTGTACCATCATGCAACTGGGTTTTGAGTTAGTTGGAACATGTTGCGATATCAGAGTGTTAAAGCTGAACCAGGGACTCCATCTTAAAAGTATTTTAGTGTTATTTCATCACACGAGAGCACCTCGGTATATGCCTGTTAATGTCAAATGTCATAATAAAGATGAGCGTGAATTACAGGTATTAAATCCAGAAATGTGGAATGATGTTCACTTTATTACTGGCAGTTAAATAGCACTAAATTCCAGTCAGATGCGTTAGACTGAATGGTATACTAGGTTTCAGCACTCATTTGGTCAAATGGAATAATGCAGCAGTGGATCACCACTTTAAGAGTCATTGGGAGTTCTTTATTTAAGGTTGCTGGTAAATAACAGGCACCTTCACATATATTTCTACATATTAATTTGTAATATTTAGTCTTTTTAAAGGTATGGTTCATGAAACTGCTTCATACTGAGAAATGTTTGTGACATTTTCTAAATGTAAACATACTTAACTTCATTATAACCATATCTGTATTTTCCAGACATATGGGATGTATGTATTTTTTTGTCCACGAATTGTACTTCAAAACTTTAAACACCGCTCCAGCCTGTCTACACTATGCGACCACCATGCAGTACAACACACTGTGCCGTGACTGCATAGAGACACAGAGTACGACATGAATCATTTGTTACGGACTTGACCCTTTAGTTGTGAGACAGCCGGATAACGGATAGTGCTCTGATGGTTTCCCATAGTCATTTATCAGACAGAAGTGGAGCCGCGGGGTTTGAGCTGCTGAAAGCCCTGATATAGACAAATTCATTTTTAGACCCGGTGAGGAGCCACAGAGCAGCACTAAACAGAGGAATGGTAAAATCATATCCTGATAACTTAACTCACATTAATAGTGTTTGGACATATTAAATATATAGTTATTATTTTATATATGTTGCATTCACCTTAACAAAAATGACCTTTCACCAAACCTACAGATTAATCATCATCAACATACAGATACATTATTTTTCATTTTTAAACCTAATAAAACATATTTTAGGAATAATTGACTTCAGCCACGGGTGTGATATTTCATTTGCAGCATCAAAAAGATAGATTAAATATATCAAATTACAACATATTACTGTAAGAAAACCTTGACATAACTTTCATGCAGCTGTTGGAGAAATCAAACTAACCTGTTTAACTGGATATAGCTTATATAGTTTTATTAGAAAGGACCTCAAGATTACAAGACACTGTGTAAAACACTTATGGGGACATAAAGCATCAGCCTATAGTAATATGCTTTCTCCTCTATCAGCTTCTTTATAAGAAAAACTTCACAACATATGCCACTAATCATCAAGCACGTTGCCCTACCCTTACTTTAAGTCCGCCAAACACATATTATGGATGGCTTATGGATCACAGTTCTCCCTATTCCTGCAATTTTCATGTTATTCAATTTATTTACCTGAATGGTACAATAGCTGTATATGTTTATTTGAGCTTGTTGTTTTATCCTTTGTGTACATTTCTATGTTTTTTTTATTTGACACAAAACAAGAACACCTTGTGTCATTGAGATTTGCCATGCACACGTGTTTCTATGTGTTATATATGTTTATATATGTGAGTGTTTAAATGTCCAGCTCAGGCTATAAGACTGTTATACTGTTGGCATATACGCTCCACTATGACGTTGCTTTGCAGGCTTTTATGGCCATACGGGCTGTAGGGTCTGGCATTTATAACAATGGAAGAGCAGCACAACAGAAAGCCAAGCAGGCGTTATATTGGGAAAACAGATGAAAAATGACCAAAAAAAATGACATTGGATGCTCACAGTCTTGCAACTAAAAGGTAATTCTGTTTATCATATTCGTTTTTAACAATTATTCTCTGAGATGTGAGAACTGGTATTTTTTGCAGGGGGGTGAACATAATATATATTGGACATATATTGTGCTATGTGTCATGGAATAGTCTTGGGAAGGTCATGGATTGACTAGCAAAAAATGTGTAGGAACCCAGTACAGTGAATGGAATTTGAAACTCTCTGGAACGCCTGACAGGTTTATTGAATCAGATGTTTGGTGTTTGTCACACAGAGTTTAGAAAATCGATTATGTTCTTGACAGAACCAAAGGAAGGAAGAGGGTCTGCTCTGTTGTAGTCAAAGGGATATGTCACTCATTTTGCATTATTGTGCGATGGATCTCTGAGTTGAGCAGTACCGGCAGAATCTATTCTAGTACCATTTCATTTTTTTCTTCTGCTACAAAACCCCTAACAGTAAGCTTCCCTGCAGCAATTCTATAACCTAGAAGCAGCCTCTCCAGTTAGCTCAGTTAGAAACACAAGGTCAACATATGGTCAACGCTCCTGCATCAAGTCTGATTTTTTTAGTTAACTATATAAGTATAATATATATATTTTAGTTTTAGTTATTTTCTTAGTTATACCCAAGGAACAAACAGGAAACTAGTGTATGTAGCCTTCAAATATTAGCTGAAGGTTGTGTTAGCTAGCCTACTGCTCTACGTTAATAAGGCTTAATTGATGACCTCATTAACGGTTTGTGTTCAGTATATCATGGTGATGATGGCGGGACACTAGGCAGCTCACGAGCCTCTTGTACTTCATTTACTGGTGTTCTCAGTCACCTTCACCTTTGGTGTTGCACAACACAATCTTTAGTCAGAGTAAGGGTTTAGCTCTGTCCATCCCTCTCTACTGCTGAACCTCCCTTTTCAACCTTTTAAACACAACCCTCAACACACCTGACTGCACTTCATTGGACACCTTGATCTATTCAATATCTGCATCACAAGATTGGTCTGAAGTGTCTGGCGCGCTCCGCCAGCTGCCCAGGAGGCCATATTAGTCTATTAAGGGTACTGTGTGTCAGGATAGCATGAGGGCAGCTCCAGTATTTATAGCTGTGAGTCATAGGCTGGAAGTGTAAGTTTATCTCTCCATCAGCATGCCTGCTCGGTTCAGAGTCTGTACAGCAGGGACACTGGACTGTCAAGTGTCCAAAGTAAGTGTCATATTTACCCATCTCACCCACCCCTTAAACTGGAGGTGTGTGATGTGTGTATGCAAGTATACAAGTTTTATCATCTTTTCTCTATAACCTTGTTTATGCAGCTCAAGTGCCTCTTAGTGGTTTTATTGTATAAGGCATCTCACGTTTCAATCACGTATTATGCACTGTTCATTTTGGATTTAGCTTTAGTGTTTCGATTAAATGTCATTTTTTCATATTTTGGTCATTTAGTTAATTTAGTTAGTCAACAAAATATCTACTTTTGGCACATCTATTATAGTCAAAGTTGTGTCTTATTTTGCTTTTATAACATTTCTAATGGCAGCGGTCAACCTACTTAAGGTTTCCGTGACAGTTGTCAGAAAATCTCTCAAAATGGAGTTCGGGGCAAAAGGAAGTGAAGGAAATGGTGAAGGATGGAGAACGTATTTACTCTTTAAAGACCAAAACATGACCAACTGTAATTTCATGTAAAACAGCAGCTTCATCACATGTAATGTCCATTGGTTCCCTGATGAATTGAAATCTTTAGTATTTAGTCTTGTCAAAATATTTCTTGAAGAAAAATGATTTTAGTCTAATCACTGTTACTTGAATTTCATGGTGTCTTTTCTCTTAGTTGTTTAAGATTTTGTTAACATTTTTAACGAGTAGTAGATTCAGATCTTTAGCTGCTGGTTTACAGAATATACTATATTATGTCCAAAATGGACATATTCTGTTTTTTCAAAATTCTCCTCCCTGACCTGAATTTGTTTACGTGTCAGATTTGTGTTTGTTTGCTGATAAATAGGTTTCATTATGTTTTACACTGACACACTTTCACCAAACTGAACAGGAATGTTATTCTTAGCAGGTTAAGGACCTGCTAAGATTACCTTTCCTTTTTTATCCCTTTAATGAGTGGCAGGTTATACAGTACCGCCCGGTATGTGGCGTATCTGCTGGCACTGGTGCAGAGGCGTTGTTGTGATATTATTGGAACTTTAATCTCATGCAACAGAGGGAAGACGACACTTTGTTTTGTAAAGGCACTTCATATGTTTGTTTGTTTTTTGCTTTTTGCCTTAAGGTTGGACGTGATGGATCAGAATTAGAATTGATTTGAAAATGTAATTGATTACTTTTGGAGTAATTTGTGGTTTAGCCCAGGCTACACTGAAAACCTTCTAAAACCATCTGACCAAAAACACAACCTTAGGTCTTAAGGAAAGACACTAATGGCCACAGGACTTAGTGCACAGAGCAGCGTTACGATGCCAGATATTACAGTAATAAATGTCGTACAAGGTTGTTAGAAAGTGAAAGTGGTATGGCAAAGGCAAGGTCAAGTTCATATTTAATAACAGTTGAATTGTGCTAATAAGGCATGATGAGGATAAGTGATCCCTTATCACTAAATTGCCTTTTGTAGATTTATTTTTTAAATCTCCTGAAATCACACAACCTCTACTGTCTTAAACTACACTGTAGGAAAAAAAGGTACAGAGTTGTACCTTCTGTGACTGGGGCTGTACCTCTTTTTGACAAAAACCATACCATACCTTTTTTCCTGACAGTGTATCAATGAACACAACACTGTAACTTACAGTCTAATGACATTTGGAAACATTAATCATCTGAAAACTCAAAACAAATCTAGATCTTTCTATCTTTCTTTCTCCCTTGGGAGTGTGGTTTCAGGACCATAGGCCTACTGCCCACTAGCTCAGTAGCAGGAATATGAGTGGTGGTTGTGATAGCATGACTTTATGATGTGGCAATGTCACCGTAAGACCATATCATAACTCCAGAAGCCAGTAGGAACACCGGGCTGGAGGTGCTAATCCTCCACAAGATTCAGTTGCACAAATACACATTTGAAAATGTTTCATGAACTTTCCATACTACAACATTATTGTATTTTTTAATTATTGTATTATTTACAGTACAAGCTTTTAAGGAGGATCAATATATATATACCATCAATTATGGGTATTTCTACCCATAATTCCAATGCTTCAGTATCCCAGTCATGTGAGCAAAACATGACTGAGAAATGTCCGTCTACAGCAACTTTCCCCTGCAATTTTTCGCCTCATCTAATCCAATTGGTCTCTCACCCTTCAGCAGGGTGGGGAGGCGCAGTGGCCGGGTACAGCAGTGTCAGGTGCTTAACATGGACGATGTGATTAATAGAGGACAAGACTAAGTTTAGACAGCATGTGAGGGCATTCATCAAAAATTGAAAGGATAGACCCGTCAAACAGGGTCACAGCGCAGGCAGGGGTCCGTGGTTCTGAGGGGACTGTTACAGCAGCTTGTGCTATTGGGAGCTATTGGGTATAGCAACAGAACAACAAGGACTCGGGCTGCTCTGCTAACTACTTGATATTTGAAGCGTCCAGCTAATTGAAGCACATCCCGCTATGTGAGCCTTAAAACCAAGATAAGGAGGATCTCTCATAACTGATAACGATTTCTTACTCATAATTGCTTTCAAAGGAAAAATCGATCCTAAAACACTTGAGCCTTCCACTAATAGTAACCTCAGTATAACACAAGACATGTCGCGTCGTGAGTAAGGGGCACGGCTGCCTGCGATTATAGACATAGCTAACTATATTTATGCCCGTACGCTCACCTTCGATTGAAAGCAACAAGTTCACACCCCTTCTCCGGGCGTTGTCGAAAGTCATTCTGGGAAATGTAGGAAATCACTAACTGAAGTAGAAGTGGACGAGGCAGATTGAGGGAAAGTGGGTACAGCAAACAAGTAAACTAACACTTCATCACAAAATAACTCCTGGAATGCATTGAGCGTCACAATTTGACGATTTCTAACAGTATAAGAGTATCCGAGGGTGGACCTTTCCTTTAAGAATCCTAAGCCTTTGATTTGTTTGTTTCTTTGCAGTAGTGGTGCGTTGGACAGTGCCGATAAGAAGGGACTCCTGGTGGGCGGCCAGCTGCCTGGTGGTGCTCTGCAGGCTGGGCAGCAGAACCAGCAACTCCTCCTGACCCCGGCCAGCCTCCAGCTCGCTCAGCTCCAGGCCCAGCTCACCCTCCACCGCCTCAAACTGGCCCAGGGCACCGTGGGGGGCAACGCAGCCACTGCCGCCTCTGTCCTCAATCAGGTCCTCTCCAATGTGGCCATGTCCCAGCCCCTGTTCAACCAGCTCCGGACTTCGGCCATGGTCGGGAACCCTCAGGGCGCCTTCCCGTCAGGCGCCCTAGGGTTCCCCTCTCCAAATTCAGCCCTGGGGAACCTGTTGGGTGGGGGCTTCAACCAGAACCCTGGGAATGTGAGGCTGAACCATTACAGCGGGGCGGGCACAGTGGGCCAACAAGGAGAGTATGGCAAAAAGACAGGCCAAACCTACCATGCCGATACTGACAGGCGTGTTCAGTACAGCTTCCCGGCTTCAACCAAAGCTGGAGATGGACACTATGCACCGATAAACACTCAGGCTAAAAACACAAACAATGTTGGGTTTCAGAGAAACTTCTATGGGCAGGATGGGCCGAATGTGCAGGGACAACAGGCTGGATTTAGTGTCAACGAACGGAACATGAATGTTTATACCTCCGCTGGCCACAAGGAGCAATGGAAAGGCCCCGCTAACCTGACTCACACTGGGAAAGCTGATATGGTTTCCAATGCTGCTTCGATGTGGACAGCAGCCGGGCAGCCAATTCGTACCAGAGTGGAGTTGTATAACCCAGAGGAACCCACTTCTGACCCCAAGTTCCATCCCGGCGGAGGAGGGGCCTCCTCTTTCGGTTCAGGTGGCGCGCAGGGGTTTGTGGGCTACCAGTCCCTGCAGGGAAGTGAGGAAACCCTGTCTGCAGGCTCCGTGACCCTTCAGCCCCACCAAGTCAAGGATTACCATGCCGTCACTCCCTCCAACCTGCCACACCAGTGCACCATCTGTGACAAGAAGGTCTACAACCTCAAGGTGGGTGAGCCGTACAGGAAGTAAATGGATGTCTCTCAGGAGAGGTTGTTTAGCTTGTAGAGAAAATACTGGGCCAGTTTACCAGCTGAAACTAAATACCGTTCCACCAAAGGAACAGTTAAAGATTTGTCTGCTCAAGCCTCAAAAAACATGGAGAACAAGTATGAGCAAGTAGTTCCTCAACAGTTTGCTCTAACATCAATGAAGCTTATTGCTCTCATAGGCCTTTTCTCAAACCCTCACATGTTGTTGTCCTATCCTGGCTCGGGGTGTTAAAATGGGTGTCTCAGTCTGTAAAAACATCTGATGTACAGTAACAACAGATTGAGATTCTTGGGACAGCCTCATCCTAATCCAAGTTGTTGTCTCTTTAATTGCTCCCAGCCAGGAGCTTCTACAATTGATACGTTAGGGCGATCAAAGGAGGGCTGCCAGTGTGTCTGAGCTAACTGAGTCTATATTTGGATGGTGTGTGTGTGTGTGTGTGTGTGTGTGTGTGTGTGTGTGTGTGTGTGTGTGTGTGTGTGTGTGTGTGTGTTTCAGGACTGGGACCAGCATGTGAAGGGGAAGCTACACCTGCAGAACCGATCGTTGTACGTGATTGAAGGGTGAGTTACTGTATGAGTGACAGCTGGAGATATACAGTACATGTAGCGTGTGCCTCTTTAATGGTTAGTCTGTTATTATCGGTCTGAATGTTGCCTATTATCAATATATTATCAGTATCTTTGACCTTGTATTTGTGAATGCGAATTCAAGTCTGTGTTTTAGCGCTGTGCCCAGCGGCTTTAGATCCAAAGTAAATACCCCTCTTGAGTGTCGGAGGCATTTGATTTTACTTTTCCTTGCTCCACAAACAGCTGTCTTAATGTTTCTATGAATATGAGCTCTGTCACAAGATATGAGTGAGCAAGGCAGGGGAGAGGCAGCTAAAATCAGCCTCCTATGCTTGTTGCAGCGCCGCAGTGGTAGCGGCTGGACCTGTTCACTACGCTGTCAGCGGGCCTTCTGACGGAGGTCTGAACACCGCGGGGAGTAACTCCATGGTCTACCCCTGTCCCGAGTCAAGGTAGGATTGCTCCCCCGTCACCCCAGATGTCCCGCTTTGCTGATGATGTTACGATGTTGTTTTCTGATAGCAGGAATATGTGAAACAGAGTGATAGATGGTGGTGCAGGGAGTATTTTTAGAGTTGCTAGAGGTTGAGGGGGAACATGTTCCTCTAACTTGACACTTGGTGTATTTTGATATGTTGATAGGCTCTTAGAATAAAGTGTCTTGAAACCCAAAATATGGTGGGCCACTGAACTGTCAGGGCTTTTACTTTGGTGGGGTTTTCAAATAACGTTTCCTATTGGGTGTTATAAGACACTATAATGGTGCCTTCAGGTACAAACAACGATTGATTAAACATTTTTACACTTTTTCAAGACACACAACACTCACCGATCATGAAGTGACATTGCCCAGTGTATTTTTTCTTACTCCAATCTTGAGTTGACAACCACTGAATAGGGCAGCCTTGATATAAAACCGAATAGGACATGATTCTCAGCGCTGACTGACTGGATCGTACTTTTCTGCACAGAAGCTTCAGGAGGGAGCAAATAGAAATAAGGGTTGATCCTCCCTCCATCAAAATAATATCCAATGTTTAGAGAGTGAAGAATAATTGTCAATAAGAAGAAAAAAGTGTGACAACATTTGAACCAACAGAGGCACACAGCTATCAATGTTATGTTCCAAGTAAAGCATGAGCCATTTTAGAGATCCTGAAGCCAAAGCACCGGTGTTATTCTAACTAATCAGTTAATAATAACAATTAACTACTTACAAACTTAGAAAATACAAACTGGAGGGACTGGGGACTGTAAAATAAAACCTTGATTTAGTGTTTGGATGCTGTTTTTGAGGCCTCTACCTCCAAAACCCTCCAATGAGTTTTCAAACTCTCCTCCTTTATTTCAGAGAACCTATCATCATGTCATATATATAGTATATATAGTATCACCACACATTTCCTGCCAGATGCCAGTTCTCAACATGCACTATGTACTATGCAGCCTAGCCTTTATTATGGTATCAAATTTAATAAATAAACAAACAAAAAACTAATAAAAAATACACAAACAAACAAAAATATTTCAATTTTATATTTCTTTATTGTCTTTTTTTGAATTTTTATTTTGTATGATACGTAGTTTGGACTTATACTTTGTGCCATGTTGACAATACTTACATTGTCGTATCAGTGTTTCTGTTTTTCCGTCTCATGATGTTTCCCACGTTTGTCTACTGTATGTGACCAGTTTTATACCCAAATTTCTCATTGTTTTCATAGATGTGTCCTCGGGAGCCAATGCGTCATACTTGCCAGCTGCAGCCATGAAGACTTATCCCATGTCAGGCGCTGGATTTACCTCACACCAGCCGGGGTCAAAGGTCAGACAAATGTTTGGCTTTTTACTCGGAAGGATTAGAGTTTGCCCTCTGGACATAAGTCATATTTTATGACAGATTATAAGGAATGCTATTGATATATGAACAGCTGTTTCATCCCAGGACGTGATGCATGCTAGATTTACCTCATCGTATGGAAATGTCGACGCTTTTTCATGTTTGATTCCCATTTGACTCACATCAGCACTCCTCCGACTCCTCCGACACAATAACCTTTTCGGAGGACATTGGCTGATTTCCGTCCACAGTTTTAGGTTTCATGGTTACAGCATAGAGTACCTACTGCATTTAGACTGGTCGTTACTACAGTCTACTGTATGTCACCCAGTGTTGCCCAGACACTTGTAGTACTCGTTTCTACATCATCAATAGTTTTAGCTCAGAGTGCAGAAGGTGCCAGGGTTGTTGTGTCAGAGTAATGAATGGACCCGGACCCCCTTGTTGACAGCTGCTGGGGCCCAACACCTGGCTTTCTCTGTGCTTGACAACTCTTTTCCATTGAACCGGATAGCCCGGAGAGTCATTAAACGCTGGCTTGAAAACATATGTGTTGAGTTCTGACCACCAACCCCTGGACACAAACAGGGATCTGCAAGGGCATTGCTACTGTATGTGGGAGCGTGTAGTATAGCGGTGTAGTATAGCGGTGTATACAATTAATTTAGAGTATTCCTGAGGGTGTATCCGTCAGCCCTCGCTGCCCTCCCCCCACTTTGCCTGTCCAAAGTTGTTGGCTCTTGAGTTGGGTTGAGAAACAGCAGCTGTTGAGGGGCGTTCATCACAGTGCCCCGAAAAGCACAGTCCAGATGATCGGCGGGGTGAAAGGCGTCTAAAATGTGAGGCGAGCTCCACGCTGGTGTCCAGCAAGCAGCTTTCAACAGCCACACACACTCACTCATACACATAAACACACACATGCACATGCACATACACATACACATGGGGATAAACTGCTTCATAAGCATCAACTGGTCATCTCACACTAAGCTGAGTGTGACGCCTCACTGACCCAGAGAAGGTGACGACATGTGAAGAAGAGCAGAGTGTGTATATATGTGTGTGTGTGTGTGTGTGTGTGTGTGTGTGTGTGTGTGTGCGCGCGTGTGCGAAGGCATGCGTCTAACCATGCTTTCTGGCTTTTGCTGTACTCATCAAGGTGTAGACTAGAGTATCGCGCCCACAGCTGGACGTTTCCTCCTTCCTCTTCATCCGGAGAAATGATGAAGGCTTGTACTTGTAGTTTATTGAACCTGAACCTGCAGCGTGATAACACTGTGCCACTGCATGTGGAGCAAAGCATTTGGTCAACCCTCGTCGCCCAGGCCCCTAGGCTGTGGAGCGCCCTGCCTGAGGAGCTTATCGCTGTTGTGGTGTGGAAACCTTGTACCTCCAATTTTGGTGATTTTTATGTTTAAACTTCAATCAAAGGGTTACATGGTCGTCTCCCTTGGTCTTATGAAACCCTTTCAAAACCCCATTGGATAAATCTGAAAACAGGGCTGTCTTTTCTTAGTTCCTGAAAAAGAGGAAAAAGAGGAGATACAAGGTTTTCACCCAACGGTGACGTCATGTTGTCAAAATCGGGTCTTTCATGTAGTTGTTTTTTAACTTATTTTATTCCTGCTGTATTTACAGGTTTATTCCTTTTCACCCTTGTTTTTAATTCACGTGTGACTTTTTTGATTCTTCACGTTTTATCTTTTGGTCATCATTGTTTTGTTGTGTGAAAATATACAGATGGAGTTTATTATTATCATTAACCAATGTTCATAGAGTGACCCTACTTTTATTGTGTGACACAGTTGTTCCATTCTCCCTCGCCGGGGGGATCCATCTGACAGGTTGAAACTCTGTGGATGTTTGGTTCTTCACAAATGCGTTGGTTGTCGCGGTGGGAAATATTTTATAGGCGACGTTGTTCAGGTTAAAGTTAGCCGCTATAAACACACACCTGTCTGAGCACGACAGGTGGGGCTTTTACTGTTTGTGAGCAAAAACACAAGCCCTGTGTTTAACAGAGCGCACAAACACACACACACACACACACACACACACACACACACACACACACACACACACACACACGCGCGCGTTAATAAAGTAAAATAAAATATTTAAATTACATTGAAAACTAATTAACACAATAAATAAACAAATTAGTAAGTAAAAATAATTTCAAAGTAAAACTAAAAATACTTCTGTAGAAATATAGAAATCACACCATAATGAGAAAATACTTTTTGTAAGTAAAACTAAATTATATGATCAAAATAAAGGAAATACCACAAACACACACACACACAAGCACACACACACAAGCATGCTTGCACGTACACTGCAGTTCATTCCTGATTGTAACGTCCAGTAGTAAAACAGTAGCTTCCTGCGATAACGAAACACAGGCAGAGATAAACACTGGATTACAGCAAGCTGCTGACAGGAGCAGAGACCCTACAGAGACCCCCAGGTCACACCCCCGGGCGGCGGGGTGTAACGTTTCAGACTGGTGAGGGAGCGGTAAGGCGAGCCGAGGGACCGGCGTGCCTGCCCTCTGTGTTAGGAACGTGTGGAGAAACTGTGAACCCAGCCATGACCATCTCCCTGGATCCACCAACATGGATCCCACTTTGTACAAACAAACAGGGCGTGTCCGACGCCAATCAGCACGCTGTCAGCAAAAACAGGAAAGCGCTGTGAGAAACGGGGCGTCTGAGAAGGCCCGACCCCTTTAACCCTTTTGGTTCCAGTTTGGTAAATCACAGCGTTGAGAGTGTGAAGTGTAGATAACAGCAGTGTTTACACCCGCTTCAATCAGCCGTTTTTTCAGTGTTCATAAGTATTGATTATCTGAAGTGTTGACTGAGTGTCGTCTGATGCGGTTCTGTAGAAGCTGATCAGAACTATCTAAAGGTGTCTTAACACTTAACGCTTATTTATGAAGGCTGATATAGACGCTGGCATAGTGTTCATCTTTACACTCTCATCATTACATTACCGCTGACAGATCAAATCATATTTGATCCTCCCTCTTGATTTTTGAAGATGGAGGCATTTGAATGAATGCAGTGCCAATCTTTCATCCTCAATGAATGCAGGCCGAGTGGTTTGGAAATACTCCAGCATTCATACCACATTTCTTCAATTAGTTGTCAAATTATCGCTAATCGTCATGGCAAAGCAAAGCACAGCTGCAGCCGTCTGCCTCATATGGTACAAGTATTACTTCAGGCCTTTAGTAATAGACTGGACTTGGTGTGATTGCAATACTATCTTTCACCTGTTTATCATCTGTCACTGGAGACGTTCAACCACTAATCACCATCACAGTCCATCCCTAGACAAGTCCAGGATATGATTGGACACTGTGCAAAAAAAGTGATGGTGTTTATCTGCCAACGTTC
This sequence comes from Hoplostethus atlanticus, assembly GCA_034670405.1. NCBI lineage: Eukaryota > Metazoa > Chordata > Actinopteri > Trachichthyiformes > Trachichthyidae > Hoplostethus > Hoplostethus atlanticus. The sequence goes on along the minus strand of JAXDDX010000112.1, from coordinate 867,543 downwards.
AGTTGGATGAAACTACTGGCGTCCAGCTACCCTGCGTCTTATTCAGTTTCCTGTGATTCAAAAACTAACTGTGATATTTTTTAGCCCAGCTGTTCGCTATTTTTCCATTAAAATACACATTTTTTCCCGTTCCCTCTCATTTTTCTTTCTGTTTTATCTACTGAAATTAATTTTAAGGAGACACTGACACACTTTGTCAACAGAGTCCTCTATGTAGGCATAACCCTCTGCTGGGCCAAAGCCCCGAGCCAAACCCGGCGGTGAGGTCAGGCTGCGATGGCTTTCAGTCGCCGCCAAGATTTCACAAGCGACCGGAGGGACCGACGAGCAAGACTCCTGTTCTCGCTAATATCCCAAGGACATAAACAGCGGTCTATTCCTGGATCTGTTTATGGAGCCCGACCTGCATTGATCTTTCTTATGTATTCTGGTGGTGGGAGCGGTGCTGGCTCAGAGCTGGTGGTTGAATTATCACTCTCACTCTTGTAACCGTTAATGTCAGCTTGTGAAACCATTACAGCAGAACAACCCAGCAGTCGGGCTGACTCGTCTTTGGTTAGGATTTGATGAATGGTAGCACGATGGCGTGGTCAAAGGAATATGATTCATATGAATGTACATATCATTCAATATCTCTACAATGTGGAGGATCCAGTCTGTAGAGGTGTTTTCCTGCTGCCAGCAACACTTTCCTTTATAAACTACACTTTAATGATGTGCTATCCATCATTTTGTAAGAGTTGGACTCACTTTTTGACTCCTTATTCTGGGACTAAACTCACGCGTTGATTTGTTTCCAGTCTAAATTGATCATCGAGAATACAAGAATACACACATGCCACCGATTATGTTTCAGTCGGGATCAGCAGGCGAGTATATGTCCACATGCTGAACCGACTTTGAGAGCGCAGCAGTCTCAAATTGCTCGCTCCTTTTTACCCCCCTTACTCCCCCCATATACGTTCTACTCCTGGTGGCTACTGGACCTGCTGTGAAGTGTATGTTAGCGTTGAGTTTTCCCCTTGAACAAATTCCCTATAAAAACAGAGACCTCGGCTTCTGGTTCAGGGAGGAATTAGGGCCCCGGTCGGTCCCACACATGGAACTGTCTGTCAGCTCCGTCAGCCAGGGAAGGAGGAGGAGGAGGAGGAGGAGGAGGAGGAGGAGGAGACGGGCGAGAGGAGGAGGAGGGTGGGGAGCTGGAAAGGTTCCAGTTGCAGAAAGAAAACTCCACAACGTTCCACAAAGATATTATAGGAACATGAAGGTGTGCACAGGCAGGTTTGACGATGATGTAGCCTGTCATGTCATGTCACATCACGTTACGTCACTTAAAGTCTCCTCATGTCATGTCATGCCATGTCATGTCACATCACATTAGCTCACGTCCCACTGCGCTACGTCACTTAACGTAACTTGTCGGACTTGTCACTTAAAGTCTCCTCATGTCAGGTATCATATCACACACAGGTCACGTCATGTCACATCACATCACATCACATCACATCACATCACATCACATCACATCACCTAATGCCCCATCACGCCATGTCATGTCACGTCTCGTTATGTCACTTCACACATTGGGATACAAGCTGTACGGAGCAAGAGAGGATACAACCAGGGACATGTCATGCTTGTTTTACATGGCTCGTACTCACATTGTCTGCAGGTCAAATATCTACGTACAGTATTTACACAGTGTATCATATACAGTATGTTAAGCTTTGTTTTTATTGGTCCTCTAACGCTTCATTGGTTTAAATTAGAGAGCAAGATGAAGTAGAAAGTGCTTTGTCTCTAATTATCAATAGCTTTATTTATCAAAGGATTTGGTTTTACTGAGCTTGTTCATTTTAGCTCCTCCCACCTTCTTTCCAAGCCAAAATGATCCTTATCTTGTCCGGTGATTTGAACCAACAATGGTCCAGCTCACCTCCCTAGCCTTTAGTCTGCCACTGCTTGTCAAGTGATTAATGTCCCACCCGTTCCCTAGCTTTCCCACTCCTGAGTGATTAGGACAGAGTGTTGATGCCTTTCTCATCCACTCACTTTGCTGGCCATCCATCAAGGCTGGATTCCTCAGTGCTGCCCCGCTGTGGGCGGAGCTAGGGGGGGTTGAGATCGCTTTTGGGCTTTTGGAAAACAGGTGGCTTTGCATATGTCAGAGGGAAACTAAACAACAGGGGGGCAGCTAAACAACTCCTTAACTCTCTTGAGGAGGCCAGTGGAGGGAGGGAGGGAGGGAGGGAGGGAGGGAGGGAGGGAGGGGGAGGGAGAGAGAGAGAGAGAGATACTGTAGCTGTGAGAGGATAGAGGGGTAGATGGTTGTGATGAAAAAGGGGGAGACAGAAGGGGGGGTGAGAGAAGAGAGGGAAATCTGAGACAGATAAAGAGGGATAATAACATACTGTATTTTGACTACAATAGAATTTAACTCACTTTAAAAAAATAAAACAATAAAAGTAAAAGACAATCAATCAATCAATTTTAAAATGGTTACTTCATAATAAAACAGGCAAAAACAGTTGAAACAAAAGCCTGTCTGTAAGATGACACACTAGTCCCTTCTCTCTCAGCCTTCCTACTGTCTATCTCAATAAAGAGAAAAATACTAAGTGCAATTCTCCTTTAAAAAGAAAGAAAAGGGAGGAAAGATAGTGGGATGTTTGAGCAGTCCAGAGGGATTAGTGACACAGGGTCTGGGATGTCTGAGGGTCTGGGATGTCTGAGGGTCTGGGATGTCTGAGGGTCTGGGATGTCTGCGGCCAGTCAGCTGACGAGTCTCCAAATCCAAACAAGAAAACTCATTATCACTGTCGTGCTCTCGCCAGGGCTCTGTTCATAGGAGCAAAGAGGTGGACTCTCTCAGGGAGGGGACAGGACAGACCGGACCATGTGGGTAGTGTTACATTGATAAGATGTTAGACAGACAATACAATATCCTTGACCCCGGTCGTCAGGATGTCTTGGCAGCAGTGTCACCAAGATTCTGCTCTAAGGAATGTTTGAAATACTTGAAATACTGTCATAGGAATATTTTCTATTGACTGCTAAGATGTTCAACAGGTTTTAGCTAATGGTATGTGTTGTGTTTGAATCGCTATTCATAGATGCTAAGAGGTTATTTTTGTGTTTACTTGCAGCCATTTCAACCCAGGAAGTCCATCGCAGGACGTGTCGTCCACATCTGCAACCTCCCAGAAGGCAGCTGCACAGAGAATGATGTCATCAACCTGGGACTGCCCTTTGGCAAAGTCACCAATTACATCCTCATGCGCTCTACCCATCAGGTACAGTGACATCTTGAGACATTTTTAACACCGAAGTGATAGAAACATGCAGCAATGTGTATTTTTATGCATGCAACAAACGTCCCAGGCTGGATTCGAACCTGGGACATTGTGGGTACATGGTATGTGTCATTGTACACCCCGCAATGTGTATTTTTTGAAACATTTTGAACCCTGTTTGCTGGCTTGTGTCTCATTCTAATAGAAATATAATTTATATTTATACTTTAGGGACTCAGCTGCTTATCCAGAGTGCAACAGTAGAAGATTCAATTCTAACATTACAAGCAACCATATAGAGTAGTACGAGGGTCAGAGTCACAGCAGTTGGACAATAAAAGTCTCAGATATTTAACGCAGGTGTTGTGCCTGTGAATCTTTTGGCTCAGAACAAGTTTGCAGATGTAACGCACCAAATTATCCAAGTGCGTTTCCGTGACAAGTCGCCGGTCTTTTTTCTGCTACACTTATGATGCGATATCATGTACCTTGTCATAACCAATTGACTGTTTTACTGCAGTACACGATGTCTAAATTTGTCAGAACGGTAATTGGCAGCTAAATATCACCCCTATCAAATTTAAAGCGTTGACACTAAAATCACGGTATTGGTTACAGAGGTTTAACTTAACCAGAGGAACTGTACTGATGATTTATTGTGCTAATGAAACATGATATCGTGTGATGATAATTTAAAAACATTTGCCTGCATCCAGTCTGACGTGAGTTATGTGACATATGTTGGTCCAGACGTCCTGCAAGAAAGACCATAAAACTGTCAGGAGGGGACTGTTGTCTAAATTGGCCGTTCTCCCATCAGGCGTTTTTGGAGATGGCATATGTTGAGGCAGCTCAAGCCATGGTTCAATACTACCAGCTTACCCCGGCCATGATTAACGATCAGAAACTTCTCATACGGATGTCCAAGAGGTACAAGGAGCTGCAACTCAAGGTAGGACTGAAGAGCAACGTGAACAGTAGGTTACAGGCTAAGGTGGTTATTGCATATTGTTGTGAACTCATGGTCATGATGTTGGCTGTGTAATGTGGTTTGATTTCATTTTCAGTTTTCATTATTTTCTATGCAGAAACCAGGTAAAAATGTTGAGTCGATCATCCAGGATATCAACTCTCAGAGGGGAAGGGACGAGATGCAGGAGCTCGACCAGTAAGAACTTTTCATTCTCCTTTGCATCTCCTACATTTCTTTAACATTAAAGTGATTCTCCACAAGATTCTCACTTTTTTGATTTTGGTGACATATTTGGTGCTCAGCGCTGATTGCTGTGGTGTTTCCGCACTGCACTTCCTAGAGATCACCTGTCAATCAAACAGTGTGTCCAGTAACTGTGACGTCTTTCTCCTTGGCTTTTCTGTTGATGACGTTTGAGTTTCTGTAGGTGGCGCTCTTTTCGTTGTCTTTTCAGCCATGGTGGCTATCGCTGCTCATGCTAACTACCCAGTTCTTCTATTTATTTTAAACAAACCTCTGTTTCTGCTGCCGGAAACATAGAACACATCACTTCCTGTACGGCAGAGGATTTTTCAGCTACCAGACACCGGCTGTTTAGCAAATACATTTTCTTTCATGAACTGGCTACAGGTTGAATCATTACTGTGTTATATCAATCAGTGATAGAGAGTAGCAAAATAGAAATGAACGTACATGAAAATGTCGTGGATTATTACTTTAAACCTGCACTATGTAACTTTATGTGATTTAGTCTTTGGCGGCCCCAAGTGGCAGCGAGCGGTAACTCGGAGTAAATCCAGCTTTCTGGAGCGATAGCTGAGGTGCTAGCTCGCACCCTGCTGTTTCGGCTCGTGAGCTTCGATTCGTCACTTCCTGTGCTCGGGGGAAACTTTCCTACAGCGTACCTACCCGACTTCAAAACAATGAACAGCAATGAAGGGGGAGGGGCTAGTCTTCTCTGTCGCAGCCCCACTTCATGAACTAGACTGATCTTACCTCCTTATCTTCTTCCAGCTACATGCCAGAGAGACCACGCTCCCGCAGTCCTATCAGCCGCTCTCTGAGTCCTCGTTCCCACAGCCCCAGTTTTACCTCCTGCAGCTCAGTCCACAGCCCCCAGGGGGCGCCTTGCAGGGGCCCTGAGAGAGGCAGCAATGGTCTGGGCCCCCGCCAGGGCTCGTGGGACTGGTCATCACATGTGAGGAGGGGCGAGGAGGAGAGGGAGAGGGAGCGGGGGGAGCTGTGGAGGAATGGGGGGAGCATGGACGACGACCGGCCCAATGGACGGATGGCCGACCGCCGGAAGCCGTACCAGAAAGCCTTGGACCGTATCAGCCCCAGATCTGCAGATGAACGAGGAGGAGGTGGAGGTGGAGGAGCAGGAGGAGGAGGAGGAGAAGGGATGAGGGGCAACAGAGACTGGTACCCACGAGGCAGCCCTCAGGGTGTGTCCTTCAGCTCTTACAGAAACATGGAGGACGACTTCTACATGAAGGAGCAGATGTACAAGTCGGAGAAGCCTCCCAGACCGCCGTACCAAAGGCACGATACCAAGTCAAAGAGGAGGGATGGAGGCGACTACCACGGCAGGTCCAGACACTCTGAGTCTGAGATGCCGGAGGAGCCGCTGCCCAGAACGCCGGAAGACAGGAGGCAGGGTTCGCCAGACAGGGGGAGGAGCAAAAAGACAAGCAAGAAGCATGCCGCCACGGAGAAACAGGAGAGAGACAACGCTACTGAAAATAACGTGAGCACATGAATGTTTTAAATGGACGTTACTACTGTTTTTATTGCATCATCTTATAGAATCATTACTATGATTCATGACATGGAGCAATAACATCGGTAATCAATGTGATGGCTGTGTCCATCAGTCCATCAACTGTGATATCTCAGGTGACATCTCAGACACCACTGTTCTGATTTAGACGAAGTTTGGACCAATGAATTTACATGGATTGTCCTGACGGGGACGTGATATTTGAAAGGCCGTAACTCCTACAGCATCATTCCTACCGACACAAAACATGCTTCAAAAATCCAACTATCCTTACAAATTACACTGATTGATCTTATGAAGGCACTATAATTAAGAGTTTATTTTCTAACTCAAATATCTCAGCACTGGTCTGATTTTGAATGAAACTTGGAGGGATGATGCATGTTCTGGCGTTTAAAACCATTACACTGATTGGTCTGATTGAGAGGCTATCATTAAAGGTCAAAATTTAAAACCTTGAAAGGCCGTAACTGCTACACCACCAGTCCAGTTTTGATTAAGCATCTTGTTACTGATTGGCCTGCATCCCTTGGAGGACATGTTTACTGTTATGATATATGATACATCTTTGTGGCAGTAATGATGTTATTTCCTTTGCCAGGATCGTCAGTCAAAAGAAAAATCAGTTTCTCCTCAGCGGAGCTGCAAGCCAGCAGAGGCTACTGAATGTGAGAAGGACAAAGACAGTGTAAGCATTTTCATCTTCATCACAAGTGTTCTTCAGACTGGAGAACAGATTGTAGTTTTTGAAAGGAACATTTAACCCTTATTTAACCTGTTGACAGCAACAGACTGGTGGGTAGTTGCAAGGCGAGGGAGGGTTGAGGGTTGATCTTTCTTGATCCGTTTTTATCTGTTCCCCCAGGCGGAGGAGTCGGACAGTGGAGACGACACTGAGGGGGAGTGCTGGTACCCCAGAAACATGGAGGAGCTGGTCACTGTAGACGAAGTGGGAGGGGAAGATGACTCCATCATCGAGCCAGACCTTCCTGAGCTGGCAGAGTACGCCTCCTGCCCCAAAGAGTCCACGGAGGAGAAAGTGGTGGAGAAGCTCATAGCACCACCCATCATCCCCTCCTCCGAGATGCAGGACGCCTCTAACGAGACGTGTAGTGAGGAAAAGATCCAGGAGAACGGTGGCGGCGAGGCAGAAACATCTATAACTGAGAAAGCTGAGGAACCGCTCCCAACCTGTCCCAAAGGCCAGACACTCAATGCAGTGGCTCATGAGCAACCGAGCAGTGACATCAGAGACTTCCCCAGTGAGGAGTTCAAGGCTGCACTGGAGGAGACATGTTCAGACGATAAAGTGGCAAATAGTGGGCCATCACAGGAGCCACTGGAAAATCATGTCAATGTGCCTGAGGGAAGCAAGACCCAGGAAGTAGCACCAGCCACTGAGACAAACAATAAAGTGGGGCAACACAAGGATGCGGCTCCTAAAAAAGGTAGTTTAACGTAAGTTGCATGAACAAAATGTTTGAATTCAGACGATGTTGGAGATCCAGTTCTATATCGATCAATACCATATTAGTAAGTGTGTCATAACAATTCTATGCATGTGAATTTCATAGAGATTGAGGCTCCCTTACCATCTCGACAGCAAGACAAGGCCATCAGTGAGCACAGCATCCCTCTGGGTAAGCATGACAACGTTTATTAAGTGTGTTGTCATACCGACTCTGATTTTATTAGATTTGATTTGCTGTTTTATCTCACATTAAGAATGAATAAAAACATTGAGGACATCACAATAAAGTCACTTATTTCCAGTGTGGCCAATGGCAGGTTAAATAAAATACATTCAGCATCAGCAATAATGTGTACAGGTTCTCAGGCTTCTCTGGTTCAGCACTAAAGAATACATTTCACTTGTTTTGTTGTTTTTACCTGGAGCTGGACTTCATTAATCCGTGGCACAGACAGCGGCTCATGATCCGACGGTCTTGGTACTAAAGATAAAACTTTATCTTATCATACATCATTAATAAGTGTACCGACAACCTGTTGCATTAGCACTCTAATTGACTGGAATGGAGAGGGATGAGTGTTAGTGTCAGTTGTTTGGCCACTAGCTGGTCTATTTCAGTGAGCAGGTTGTGAAACGCACCCCTGAGAGAGTGTATTTATATTATCATTAGGACTGGAATGGACACAGACAAACACATGGCCAGTGTTAGGCCTGCTGGAGAGACCCTTACATCAACTTTGGTGCAGTACAGCAACAAAAGACCACAGTGCAGACACAAGAGCTCTGTGTGCCATGAGCTGTGTTGCTATTTCTGGTGTGTGTGTGTGTGTGTGTGTGTGTGTGTGTGTGTGTGTGTGTTCCAGAGCCTGTCAGCATGTCTGAGACAACGTTGAGTCGTGTCTCGTTGTTGCTGTTATCTGAATTCTTCTATTATCTATTATTTCCCTCATATATCTACAATGGGAGTACTAATATCCAGACAGGCATCGTTGCTCGGTTGACATGCACCTAGATCTTTAAATCCTTAAGAGTATGTGTTCTTTGAACATCAAAGCCAATAAACTTTCATACCACTTGGTCTTATTCACCAATCCCATGCAATCATTGCATCATTGTCATCCTTTGAAGTCTCATCAGCCGAAATCAAGAATAAAATAAAGAAGAGTCTCATCCCTCCTAATTGAGATCCTGTAGATTCGCCTTATTTTCCCAAATTACATTTTGCTGTCGGGTATGTACACTTGAAAAACAAATTGAAAAACCTCCGAGCAAAATACAAGCTGTCTGCTAAACGGCAGCGACTTTTTTTTTCAAACACTTGCAATATTAGACATTATTGACGAATCTGATATAACTGTAAATACTCCTCTTTGCGATCAACTGACAGTTTTCAATCCCCTCATCTGTCATTTGTTGATTTCTGGAATCGTTGTGACTGCTGTCCAATAGGAGTGGAGTTCATCGTGCCGAGGACCGGCTTCTTCTGTAAACTGTGCGGACTGTTCTACACCAGTGAGGACACGGCCAAGAAGACCCACTGCCGCAGCACCACCCACTACAGGAACCTACAGGTGAGCGTGGCATGGTGCTGATAATATTGAGTAAGGTGAAGACATGTCTACATTTTTATTAAATCTTGAATTATGAATCCAAGAAGTAGAAAAATGTAATGTGAGGATTTTGACCTTTACTGTGTATGTGTATGCATGTATGACTGTCGGTGCATTTGAGCTCCATTCCCATCAAATATACACACCTATGTGCATGCACGCCCCGCAGTATTAAGAGTACTGCTGGTGTGGCCCACAGCCAGTATTTATCCACAGCAAGTATTCATGACATCTCACCGCCTGTTGAGTAATCTCTTTGTCTCATACTATTAGATGTTTCTAGACTTGTCAGGGTGAAAAATCACACTCAGGAAATGTAATAAAATGTGGAGATTACTCACCTATCCTGCAACAGGGCTATTTCATCTAGTTGGCAATAGATGTGAGGGTCACATCAGCAGAACCCACAGCCATGTGGGGTATGCATGAATCTACGCCTTTCTAGGGCATTTTTATACATATATGTCTCATTTTCTTGTTAGATTGTTTGTAAGATGAGAACATGCAGTCAGACCAACAAACAGAAAGACAGACGTATGCAACCACATATGCAACCATGCTTGCAAACACACACACACACACACACACACACACAGATGCAAACTTGCTGTATTAAGTTTCTCATTAGCGGCCATTCAGCACACAGCCCTCTTCCCCAGCAGCACAGCTGAGGCGAGAGATTCCCTAACATTTGATGGATTACATTCCTAGAGAAAAGGAAGGTTTAAAAACAGTTGTGCTATCCGTCAAAGCTCTGTGTGTGTGTGTGTGTGTGTGTGTGTGTGTGTGTGTGTGTGTGTGTGTGTGTGTGTGTGTGTGTGTGTGTGTGTGTGTGTGTGTGTGTGTGTGTGCGTGCGTGCGTGTGTGTGTGCGCGCGAGTGTACAGGTGGGTGTCCCGTTTTTTCCTTTATTTTGATCATATAATCAATTTTCATTTCAATTTCTGCTTAGTTTTATTTACTTTATGAAAGTAATTTTCTTGCTGAGGTCTTCAGAGGTTATTTTTTTTATTGTGTCATTTAAGTTTCGATCCAAGGTTTTATTTTAATTTTATTTATTTTATGATAAGTAGCAAGCAGGACTTGTTTAACAGAGATATGTTATGTCTCCAGTGTTATAACAGAAGTGTTAATTTATAATTACCACTTTAATTTAGGCTCTGAACCTGAAAATAATCCTTGATGTTGTTTTTCTTTTTTAAATTAAATTTTAGTTTAGTGGTGGACAACACTATACGATACGATACTATAAGATATCCGATTTTTATTAAAAGGGCAATATATTTTATTAAAACATATTAAATATAAATAAAATGTATTAAAAGGGCAATAACCATATATTTTGGGTCATGAATTGCATCTTTTTGTGTTCCTCCATCTCTCTGCAGAAATATCTGTCTCAGCTGGCAGAGGAGAGTCTACTGGGCATGCTCGCTGAGCCCTCATCTTCAGAGTGACCTCAGCGTGACCTCTCACCTCCTGTACAGCTGTCTGAAGAAAAAAAACATGTATGTGTGTTGTTGGTGGCAGGCTATGGACAACCCACAACATGGCCAATATGACACATGGAAGCTATAATATTTGGAAAGTTGCACTGATTCTGACAAGCGGTAGATTTTGGGGGGGAAGTGCTATCTAAGTGATTTATGTCTAAATTGGTGCTGACAGTCCCAGCCATAGACTCGCTCAATTCTGTACATAGTAGACGTGTAATGTATAGCGAGGCTTCAGTGTTTGATTGCAAATTACATTATTTTTAGCGCTAAGCAGTTTTCTTATAATTTATTTGGTATCCTGCCAGTTGGAGGGTACCGTGCAGCATCAAGGTTTTTCACCAAAGAGTTGTGTTGGATGTAACTGATTTGCTATACAATGCAATTTGTCATGATATTTGATCATTGATAGATACAACTTCTGATACAGTATAGACTAAGTCCATTTGCTGTTTTTTTAATCTATTTTTTCCCATGAGAAAACCTCATTTTGAATAGTTTGGATTAGACGTTATCCGAGTTATAATTATGGTACATTTTCAGATGCAAAAATGACTTGAAAATATGTGCCAAAGAATGATTTTACTCAGTTAAAAAAACAACTGAGGCAAATTCTCAGGTTTGTTGCATTTGCTGAACAGATTTGAATGTATAGTTTAGTATAAGACATTACATTTTGGAGGCCTTTGCTTTGTTTTTTCTTTCATCTTGTGGCTGTTTGTGCACTGGAATAAATGTCAGTCCAGAATTTAGATAACTGGATTGCAACTATGCAAAACATGTTTGTTTCTTTTAGTTTTTCTGTTGGATTCAATTCACAAGACATGTTCGCCATTATATACTGTACAATGCCTTAAGTGTTGAGAACCTTAAACTGGACCATGTGTTTAATTTATCAGAGTTGAATGAAATGTTTGGGACTGATGAGACAGCTACCAGAGATTGTTTCAGCAGAACTATCAAGCCGTCCTCTGTTTTCTACACTGTGAATACTAGTCCTCTGACGTCAAAGATAGTGTTATTTTCTTGATGAACTTTTCATATGATTTTTCTGATGCAAAAAAAAACTTCAATAAACATTTCAAAAGAGCTGCTTCCCTGTCATTCAATTATTCTTTCACCCAGGTACTGAAGTGCATTTTTCACATTCTTGTGCTAAGTTTTGACATTTTGGGAACTTTATACTTTTACTCTACTACATATTAGCCTCCTAGCACTATAAGAGAAGAGTGAACATGTTCTTCTACTTTTTATGATTACATTTATATGAAGTAATTCATTTCTTAGAATGTGGATGGACTATTCTCAGTGTCATATTTTATCTGCGTATTTCTACTTTTTCAAGTGAAGATTGTGAAGTATCTTCTTATCCGCTGTAGAAGCTTTACCAAATGTAGGTGCAGGTAACAAGTTACTGCACTGAAATCATGATTACTAGAAGCATAACAAGGTTTCATGCAATCATGTAAATCCTTCCAGTACATTATATTGAGACATTTCATGGGAGGACTTTGAATGGGACTAAGTCCTTAAAGATGGTACATCTTAGCAGTAGATGTGTAAAACTGAGTTTGTTTGGACACTTCACATTTGGATCCTCCAAATGTCATTGTCCTCTTGCTCAGTATGATTTGTTATTAATACAACTCTTTATCGTTATAACGTAATAGAGCAGACTTATTGTTATGAACTGCTCTCTATATATTGTGTATCCTCTCTCCAAATTCAGATGCAAAGTTAGCAATGTTGTGGAATATATATTTTATATATATAATTTATATGAAGATGTTGTAAGGAGTGTAATTACATGTATAGCTTCGTAGATTTTGAACAGTCTCACTCACACTGTGGGTTTACAGAACATAATGTTGTTAAGTGGGAAAACTGTTCTGGTAGGTTAGCCTGCCTTGGATGGAACAACAAATTTAGATAGATAGATAGATAGATAGATACTTTATTGATCCCTGGGGGGAAATTATTGGGTTGCAGCAGCATAACAGTATCAAAGATTGCACAAAATACAAAGGTATGGTACAAAATACAAAATACAAAAAACAAAGGCCTAAAAAACTAAATACAAAAAAAGGCAGAGATAATAAATAAATCATCATCAACAACATTAACTTTGTCAAACAGGAAATAGAAAAGTGCTATTCTGCAATCCAACCGACAGGGGGCAGGACTTGTTTAGCAAGACAGACCATACAGAAAATTCTAGAAGAAAAGCCTCATGCTGCATTTTGATTGGTCCTTTCGTTTAGATACCCACGTCCCTCTAGTCAATCAGATAAGGAAAACACAGAACTGCGTGCTAGCGTTGCTGGGTAGACAGAACAAAACAACGGCTTTCGGATCAGAGTTTGGAGCTCGGGCACCAGAGACGGTCAGTGATTTTATCTTGAGCAATTTGAAAGCATGCGAGTTAGCAAATGTACATTTTATCTGGCACGGTTGTTGTTCTTTTTTTTAACGATTGAACAAGGCGAACGATGTGGCCAAAGCTTAAAAGCGAGCTAGCGAACACGAGCAGTTTGTTTTTGTTGTGTATTTTTGACGTCTGGGTCGCCACAACACGGAAAAGGAGAAGCGACGTTGATTGAGAAGAGCCAAGCTAACTTTAAATTGCCAGTTCTGATTTTTGTTCGGGGTTGGTGATCGTTTTATCGTTGCAGTTGGAGTAAGTTAGATATGTTGCGGATATAGGATCGCCTTTTGACGCAGCTCTTTCTGTTGACAGTGCAGCGAGCAGTTAAGCTAACGTTACCTATTGTTTATCAACAGTGTGGCTATGAATGAATGGGGGGGAGGGGTGGCTGCTGCGTTGTTGCAAGTCGGGGCATGTTTTTTAACGTGTTTCTTCTTCACTGTTTCAGGTTTCATCTGAAATTCTTTGATTTTCACGCAGTTCCGCTGCAAACTATCTTAATTTGGAAAACATGGCAACTGACTGCGCGGCCTGGCTGAACGCAAACCCCGTTGGTGAGTGTGCATCAGCCGTCTGAATTTAAATGCCTCATCAGCTGTTTCCACATGCCTCCGATCTGGGGCACTGGGGCTTTTTGAGGCGGAAGTGGTTGGTTGCGTACTGCTTGCAGTGTCTGCAGGCTTAGTGACATTGAATGTGCCATTGATTTAATTCTGCTGTTTATCCTTTATTTAGTGAGCGATAGATCAAGTCCAGTACCAAAATTGACAGTGCAAATTAAAACTGTGCAATTATGTCCCCACGTTGTGGGAAATATTGATGACCATAGCAATTAAAGAACCCAGAGGTTGTTTGCTAAACTAAACACAAATTCTCCCCTTTCCCTGAAATCCAACAGAGGCCGAGGACCTGAGTGACTCCTTTGTATCTGGTGACGAAGATAATAGAGGACCATTGACCTCCACCAAGAACATTAACAATGAGATCAATGGCAACTGGCTGTCCTCCAGCAACAGCATCCACGAGGCGCGTCTTAAGGCGAAGGCCAAGCGGAGGCTGAGGAAGAACTCCTCCAGAGACTCTGGCAGGGGGGACTCCCTCAGCGATAACGGGGACTCGGTCAGGGGAACCTTGGCAGCACCCACCAGCCCCAAGAGCAAGCTGCTGGACAGAAAGTCCCGACTAGGCAAGGGCAGAGGCCTGCCAAAGAAAGGTATTAAGACTTAAGAAAATCATAGTTTTGATGAAGGTAGGCCTAATTGTGATGACATTATGTAATCATGTGTCACAAATACTGCTTTTTTATAGACTCGTGGCATTGGCAACATTATTGATTTGGCACATGCTGTCTAAATGATATGGTGAACAATATATTGCTCTATTATCTATATTAATGAAAACCCTTACTGGGCATGTCAAACCTGCAAAATATTACCATAGGCAAGCAAAGAGCTACTGGTTCAGAGTGTGAAACACATGGCCTGGAGGGCCTCTATGGTTGTGTGACTTACTGCTGGCGTCACCTGGTGCCTTGTCCTCTAGCAGCAGTAAACCAGTTAGGATGTAAACAAATGGCAAGGTGAGCCTAAGCACACTCTTTTCCTTTCTTGCATGGCCCGGCTTTTCTGGAATATTCCACTAGAAGCTAAATAATCAAGGTGTGTCTGTACTAGAGGTTGCTTTGTAGGTGGTAATTTACCAATACATAGGATCTGATGAAAATATTACACCTTTAAAATACTTTGAGCGCCTACATAGAGACCTGGCTGTGATACTAGAGGAAAGTGGACTTTGTGTTTTTAAGGACTTTGGACTTTGGAGGTGGATTAGTCTTTCTCTTTGTATTTGAATTCCAAAGACAAAGCCAAAGACAAGTCCGTGCACCTGCGACACACCTTCCCACCCACCTCCCCACAGCACCTTTTAGAAATAACACTGACGCATTACAAACTTATTAGGAGAACGGAAGCTGGTGAGCATCAGCATCTTTTAAAGGTCCAGCTGTCGCTTACTGCAGGGCCCTCATTTGGTGATGTCAGCACGCCATACCCACGCACGTGCCGGTCTGCAGCAGCAGTACAGTTCAATCACTTTGCGCTTCCCATGGGCTGTGGAACTGGAACTAGGGTAGTTTCTCTTGGCACGCGGTCAGCCCATTTTTCTGGTTACGTAACAGAACTGCCACGTCATTGGAGCCCTGCAGTTTGAGCTTCGTGTTCCTACATTAAAAGTTCATGCAGTGCAGTTTTGAAACTTTGGATGTGTGGAATCTCCCAGTGAACGCAAGCTAGAGTACACAGTGTTTCATGCTGAAATGGGAAGGGTCCACGCAGCCAATCTGGGCTGAATATAGCGGGATTTAATGTGTCACATACTGGGCGGGGCTTAAGGAGGGTTTAAACTTTGTCACACAAGCTGCTTTGGCGTTGGGCTGCTTAAATTGTCTGCAATCTGTTGGTGTTGACCTGAGACCCAACAGATGTGTGTTTGTATAACACTTGTGCCGCCTTATATCACCACTAGTTTGTTCCTAATGTTCAAAAACACAGCGTGGGAAGTGGTACAGCTTGTACACAGAGCTATATGAATCACATAATATTAATATAATTTATTATATCAACCATAATAATGTATTTGGGCCACTTGACTAGACCAAACTTCAGGCTTTATCTTGATCCCAGAGTTTTTCAAGTTGTTTTTTTTCTCTCATATTATATAGTCAGATGAAGGGTGGCAGGGTGGCTTTGTGATTAGAAACCGCCCTTTAAGTGGAAGGTCACAGGTTTGATCCCCACCATTTCAATCAGAGCAAGACACTGAGCCCTGACCTGCTCACTCATTGTAAGTTGCACTAAACATTTGTCACCAAAACTCAGATCTTGCCACTTCAGATGTTCCACTGCTAAAGATCAGCATCATCTTTCTCTGTTTCCATGTCTCTACGGTATTTTGATACATGCCGGCATGCGCCCGTCACCACCCCACCTCCCCATGTCTGCTGTGTAAAGGCTTTCAAATGTGTTATTCAGGGATTATATTTCAAGGTGCTGAAGACATCTTGTCGAAGCTCTTCTCAAGCTTCAGCTGACCTCTTCATCAGTAATCATGTTTTGTGCACTGTTAAAAGTCCACGCTGTTTCTTTTCCAAAACAACTCAAGTTTCAGGTAACCGGGATATATGGGCCACTGCGTCTTTGGAAAATGACACCTCTAATGCCTTTGTTTTTGTGCCTCGTTGCCTCAACATGAGTGATGTTGTCAGATATCTTGTTAATATTAATATGGCATTGTCACTGACCTTTGCCCGTAGGTGGGGCTGGAGGCAAAGGTGTGTGGGGCCGGTCCGGTGAAGTGTATGAGCCGGAGGAGGTCAATGTGAAAGATCCCAACTATGACGAAGCTCAGGTACTGACTGCACTGTTGGTATAACACAAGCACTCATATTATGAAACTCATATATAGTTTATTTATTACATTAACATTAACCTGGAATGAGAATGTGATGGTAAAAATGTCTCTTCAGTGCCACCGGTGTTGTGTTTTGACAGGAAAACTGCGTGTACGAGACAGTGGTCCCCCCACTGGATGAGATGGACTTTGAGAAGACGGTTATCCCCATAGTGCAAGAGTACTTTGAGCACGGTGACACGAATGAAGTAGCGGTAAGTACCACATGACTGCTTTAGAAACTGCAGGAAAGCACCTGGTATTACATCTGTCCTCATCTCTCATTAAAAGGGAAAGTACGCAGAATAATAACTATGTTTGTTCAACACTTTTCACACCAAAGTTACAAAGTGCTGTAAAAATAACAGGAATCAAAAGTTAAGAATACGAGCTTAAAGATGATGCCCACCTCCAGGAGATGCTAGGAGAGCTGAACCTGGGGCCCATGCGCAGCGGGGTGCCCACGCTGGCCGTTTCGCTGGCCCTGGAGGCCAAGGCCAGCCACCGGGAGCTCACCTCCAGGCTGCTGGCTGACCTGTGTGGGCCGGTCCTGACCCACCGCGACGTGGAAAGCTCCTTCGACAAACTGCTCCGAGATCTCCCGGATCTGGTGCTGGACACACCCGGAGCCCCACAGGTGTGTGTGTGTGTGTGTGTGTGTGTGTGTGTGTGTGTGTGTGTGTGTGTGTGTGTGCGCGCGTGCGCGTGCGCGTTCTCAATTTGCAAAAGAAGTAGTTGAGAATGAAGGCTCATTTTGAATTGAGCTAAGGATTGTTGGATTGTTGTTCAGAGAGAATATATTTCTCAGGTAGGCGTATGTCTGAATGTACTGCTATTTCTGTAAAGCTGCCCCCGTGGCTCGGTGCAGCTCACATCCTGTTTCTCATGTGTTTCAGGAGATTAATATGAAGGTATAGACTGATCAGGGGTCATCTGGATAAAGGCATGCTTGCAGGGCTGTATGGTGACATTTTTACCAAGGAGCAAATGTGTTCCTAAATAAACATTTTTACATTGTACACAGTTAGTTGACACTCTTATCCAGAGCAACTTACATTAAATGCAACAGTAGAGAAGCTTGGATTCCTACATCACTGTCACCCTTAAATCTGGAAAAATGTAGGAGTATGGGAAAGTTGGGAGTATGACCTGTGGGAAGTTAAGTTATGTTCAGTTAAAAGAGGTTCATGTAGTAGCACAGTTGGTCCCAGTACAGTAAACACAAAAGACTCTCCAGACAATTCAGCTGAAAGTATTGTTTCTGTGTGTGTGTGTGTGCTCATGTAAAACTTTCACAGTCTGTGGTGAAGCACAGGGGAGAAACGCTGTGGTCTGACGTGTGTGTGTGTGTGTGTGTGTGTGTGTGTTAGGGTGGTGAACTAGCGTGTGTATTTCAGCTCTTTCCTTTCAGCCTGCACCGACATGAGATCTCTGGCCATTGTTTCTCTGCACCAGCAAAATGCTAGCTCAGCGTAGGAGGCTAAAAGGGTTATTCATCCTCGTCTCCCCACCCCTCCTTTCACACTGTCTCACTTTCTCTCACTCTATCATTTCTGTCCCACTCTCTCATTTCTCTGTCGTTTTAACACCCCCCCCCCCCCCTCCCTTTCTCTCTCTCTCTCTCTCAAACACACACACACACACACTCATGCACACTCTACTTGTTCTCCTCATGTGCCTGCCAGTCTAGCCAGAGCCACAGGTCAGATGAGCTGGAGCTGCCTCTTGTCTGTACAGGAACAATGACGGTTCATGAGCGTAGGCTTTGTCCGGACCAGAAGAGCAAAGCCAGCTCTTTCGTCTCCCTAAATCACGGGCCCATACTACTGTAAACAAACACACACTCACATGCCCATGAGGCCACTGTCAGTCATCTGTCCTGTCAGTGTTTTTGAGGGGCCTCCAGCTCTTCAAAATGGATGTTATTCACATGTTGTTTCTATGACACAGACACAGCTAGTAATATTTTCACAGCAAAGGCCACACTGTTTCTTAAACATCCATACATGTTTATTCCTCACTGCAAACCTGCAGCAACCTTGGGTAAAAGAGAGGGATTGCATTTTGGAAGTCAAATGTATTAAAATCCCATCACATGAAAGTTAGACCCATGACATTTGACTGCTGTCCATGTCTGTCACCTTTTGGATTTCCTGGTAATGAACAGGAGTTTCTTGTCTGTAATCGTCATGGTCGAGTGGCGAACCCAGCCATCAAAATACCAGGTCTAGGGAGGCTTTAATCATCAGACCTGTGCTCTCTTGTTGAGTCCCTCCCACAGTGACATGCCATTATGTCATTTGTTTTGGACTGTTCTGTATTTGTCTTGTAGCTGGTGGGCCAATTCATCGCGCGGGCTGTCAAAGACCAGATCCTGTCCAAGAGCTACATCGAGGGCTACAAAGGCAAAGTCGACTGTGAACATGCAAGGTACGCTGTTGTTTTCCCAGCTGGTTCCTGTCCTTTTTTATATGCTGTGATCATGAAAACCTTTTAAAGATTATATCAGGGTTGTTTTTTTTAACTGGATCTTGCAAGAATCATTGGTTTGCATACAGTATATGAGGATAACTGCATTTTACATTTTAGGTATTTAGCTGACAGTCTTACCCAGAGTGGCTTACGATACGTGCAACCATGAACCTTGTGTGTCTTTGTTCGTCCAGGGCCGCTCTAGACCGGGCGGCAGTGCTGCTGAAGATGAGTATGGGTGGTCTTCGTATAGACAACCTGTGGGGGGCAGGTGGGGGCCAGAGACCTGTCACACAGCTCATCAAAGAGGTAAGGTCATAGGTCATAAGGTCAAACTTAGTAGAACCAATAATTGTTGAACTAGCGTGCTTTTCTGTTAAAAGGCTCTCTACATGAGCCAGTCATTTATGTCTAACAGTAAGTTTTATAGATAGAGAAATATTTTTAAATTGAGTTCTTGACTGTTTTCAGTGGCTTTTCATCCCTCTAGCTTAGTGCTTTTGAGGGCAGGTTTCTAAGATCATTAGGGTGTGGTGCAGTGATTGGTATTAATACCTCTTCTGCTGATAGAGCCTCACTGTAACTATCAGTGCAACTCCTCCCTTTATCATAGCTGAACATCTAATTTGCTTTCACAGCTCCTAACCGCTGTAAGAAAAATGTATTACCTCATGTCTTCTTCTTACTATCATTATTGTCACCTTTGTTCTGTCCTGTTAGATGAACCTGCTGCTGAAGGAGTACATCTTGTCTGGAGACAGCAAGGAGGCTGAGAGATGCCTGAGAGATCTGGAGGTTCCCCATTTCCACCACGAGTTTGTCTACGAGGTCATTACTGTTGGATTCAATTTGTGAATAAAATCATGCAAATAAAACAATAAGTTGCTGTGCTGCTAAGTGATACTAACAAAAGAAAACCTTTGTGAATACTTATCCAATGTTGTGAATATGTGTCTTGATTTCCACCAGGCCATAGTACTGGTCCTGGAGTCCAAAGGAGAGAAAACATTCAAAATGGTTCTGCAGCTACTGAGATTTCTCTGGGTGTCATCCGTCATCACTGTGGACCAAATGAGAAGGGTAAGGCGCCACCTGGTGTTTCAATTATGCACTGCACATGGTCATCTACTAGCAACAGTCTCAATTGTCTGACACGGCTCTATATTCCATCACTGTCTTTTTTTTTTGCAGGGCTATGAAAGAGTTTACATGGACATTGCTGAAATCAACATTGATGTCCCCCGTGCATACTTCATCTTAGAGCAATTTGTTGACAAGAGTTTCAGTGCAGGAGTCATTGATGAAAAACTAAGGGATCTTTGTCCCTGTCGGTAAGTGCACCCCACTGGATAGTCAGGGTTTTATTTCCCCAGACACACTTAGCACTCAGTTCTGAAGGGAGGGGGTTTCTCTGCTTTTTTGTGTCCTTAAATATTTATATTAGCAAATGAACAATGTTTAACCTGACTTGCATGTTTTGTTTTGTTTTGTTTTGTTCTCGCCAGGGGCCGAAAGAGATTTGTAAGTGAGGGAGATGGCGGCTGTGTGAAACTTGAAAGCTACTGAGGAGCCCGTTTTGTGCCAGAATTCCCGAAGGAGGAAAAAAGCTTTTTACTTAACATATTTTGTCATAATGTTTGAGTACAAATTTATTCCTAACAGTCAAATGAATGTACATTTCTGAAAAAGGGGTGGGGTCAAAA
This sequence comes from Hoplostethus atlanticus, assembly GCA_034670405.1. Lineage (NCBI taxonomy): Eukaryota > Metazoa > Chordata > Actinopteri > Trachichthyiformes > Trachichthyidae > Hoplostethus > Hoplostethus atlanticus. The sequence continues at coordinate 846,877 of JAXDDX010000112.1, read as the reverse complement.
AATGGCACTTTCTATTGAAATTGAAGACGAGGAGATGGCGTTTTTCCAAGGTGTTTAAATATATATACATAAGCTAACCCATAAAGTGCCACACCTCTCAGTGTCAGTCATTCCATGTTGTTTTGTACAGTATTTTCTTGATTTCACTGCCACTCCTTTTGTGTTTTCTAGAAAGCAGTGTTTGTACAGAAATCACTGGTTTGTGTTAAGAGCTTTATTATGGGGTAAAAAAAGGGGGGCACATTGGTTCAAAGCAATACAGGCTCCCTAACTGGCTGCTGTTTCTATGCTGTGCTTGACTCTTTTTTTTTTCTTTTCTTTTTACCCTTTAAATCACACAAAGATGTCATCTGAAGGAAACAAGACATTAGTACAGTGCAAAAAATACCAGTTGGGATAACTTCACAAAATGGTGTCCAGAGTGTTTATTTTTATATTTGGGGAATACTGGTGTGTGATATGTACCAAGTCTTGCTCCTTGTTTGTTCAATAAATCACTATTAAATAGCGTAACTGTGTTATGTCAGAATATTAACACTGGAAACCAAATGTTGAGACAAAAGTTCTTGTTCAGCCCTTGTTTGTTTATATATATCTATATTATATAGATATATATAATATAGATATATATATCTATATTAGGGAGGTGGCGGTTTTTCCCTTAAAAAGAAAGCAATTTAACAAATTGATCTTCCTTCATTTATTGACAAATGACTGTAGATTGCAGTAATACACATGAAATGACCATGACTCAGATCTTATCAACTGTATCATAAACCAAGATAACTGCAGTAGGTCTAAACCCTAATGACCCCGTTATCATTATTTCTGAAAGGCAAAGATGAGCGCTCTTTGGAACCTGAGGGAGTGGGAGGTCTCTTGCAGTTCATCTCTTTGTCTTTATGTAACAGTAACTAACCACAATTGCGCTTCACTGTCCATATCAATATTGACATGTTAAAGTGCTAGGATGCACTGGGTTTTGTCATCCATCTGAAGGAACTGCTCCAGCCTAATGTTCATACTGTGTCTATTTGACTGCTCCTGCGGTTGCAAACCCTCCATTGGGCTTCTACTGCGACTGCTCCTTCGATGCCAGTTCCTGCTGTTTGATGGCCTCTTGAGCCTCCATCTGCATCTTTTCCAGTTTCTCCAGAGTGACTGATTTGAGAGGGAGCAGCTTGGGCTTACACAAAACCATGGTAGGAACATCTTCCATGGAAAGCTGCCCTGTGGATATTGCAGGAAAAACAGCACCATAAAATGTCACACTGATTCAACACAACTTGGCTTAAGCAGGAAGACACTGTATAATTTTGTTGGCTTATGGCCATATTTCACAAAAGCTGTGAGAGAGGGATAAAAATCCACTGCCAAAAACTTGTTCCAGTTTTATTTTCAAAGAGGACTTTCAAACAAGTTGAATAAACGTGTGAGAGCATGTTTTAGTTTTAGTTTGCCAAGTATGTAGCAAACTAAAATTTGCAGCATGCAAATAGCCTGCCAGCCCCAATACACTACATGGAAAGTCACAAAACAAGGCAATGGGTCCATTGTTCCATTTATAGGCTCATTGGTTCTCATGGGTCCAATGTGCACCATTTTTCTACTTTCTGATGTACTAATGGTCAGTTTTTACAAATCAATGCTATTTGTACATTCTTGCAACATGGGATATTTGACATACTGTACATCTGGTGCTCAGTACTACCACCAGTCCATGTGAAAGGCATCACAATTTTAACACCAAAACTGGACTGTATTACCCAGTTGTGGACAGAGACTGTGAAAAGGAACCACCCAACATCGAGTGCCCAATGCTTGGGTTTGTGAACGCAAACATTTCACATGTTGTATTGGGACCATAAACACACTAGCGTATGTAAGTAGTGCTGACTGCTGCCGTACTGACCTTGTTTAGGCAAAACTTCTCTGAATATTGACTTGACTTCAGGCATTATGTCTTCTGAGTGTGTAATTGCTGAAAGGGAGTAAGACAAATTAGCTTATTACATTAGCATTATTATCTCCTAGATAGATAACAATTATCTGGGGAATACCATTGAAATCAAGAATTCAAAAGTTATTCTTAAGGACAAGGACTGTCCACTCCATATTTGTATGAATGTATGCAACTCTCTCAAGTCTAGAAACCAAAGAACCAGGTTTTAACCCTGACGCATCAAGATAGCTGCTGCTCCATTATTTATGAATGGGGAAGATGTGTGCTCCTCCATTGAAAATTAATGGTAAATTGATTAAACATATCCACGAAATGCGAGGTGGTAGCCTCATTTACATCATTTTGGCCTCCCAAAATGATGTAAATGAAGCGAAGTCATAAATAAAAAAACAATTATAAGATACAGTGACAACAGACCAATATCTGTCCTCGTAAATAAAAACACCAACATGGGATTTATAAAAACATCTCAAAACATGAAGGTCGCCATCTTTATGCACACCGGTGTGACATCATAACCCACGAACAGGAATCAATGCTGTTTTCTTATTCGTTCCTTTAGAACAATGTTGAATGTTCACTCATAAATCTGACGTTACTATCCTAACCCGGGAACACCGGGGAAACCAAACGTATTTGATGGCGACTGAAATTGGCCTCGTTCTATTCGACATGATGGTTTTGACGTGGCGCTAGCTAACGCTATCTTGTTCCGGTTATATTACGCTTAAAAGTTATCCTTATAATGACTGGCGTAACCATTAGGCTAACGTAAAGGCTGGGGCAGAAATCGGTAACGTTATGGCTATGATATTACTTAACGTTAGCTATCTTGGCGTTAGCTAGGGTTAACATTAGCACTGAAATACTAAATAAATAGCTAATAGCTAAATCGGCGAACTGTTAACTCTGGTTACTACTTCTAACATTACACAATGACACTTCGTTGTTGTATATGCTTGCATAACTTGAATCAAAACGGCTAAATATTTCATAATCTCACCTTTAGCAACAATCTCTGGCAAAGATTATTCTTCTATAAAAGCTCCTTGATTACAACGGTTGTCAAGCCAACACTTCCGCGAGAATCACGTGACCTTCTTCTGCGCTTTGGTGTGTAAGTACAGTGCTTTACTGCCACCTAGAGGCGATTCTAGGAACATCTTGAATTCACTATCATACACTCAAGGCAACCTTTTGTTTCCCTATTTTTTTTTATCGTCTATGAAATTCCCTGTAATATTCTTAGAATATTATGGGAGCGTGATATTGTTTATTTCTAAAATATATTAAATGATTACTGTAGATATTTTTTGTAGGGGTTGTTAGTCAAACAGAAGCAAATCAGGAGTTTTTGATGTTAGACATAGATGTAGTTATATGTAGTCAATTGACGTTAGAATTACTTGCACGGCAGGCCCCTACTCATTATTGCATTTTTGCAAATGAATTGCAAATGAATTTGTTGACTCATTGATTACATTTACTTTTTTTTGCTGCCATTGCCCTAAGAATTATTTTTTTTGTGCGCTCTGCTTGTGTATTAGTTTTAGTTTGCAACATGCCACTTTGGTGAGTGATGTGCAAAAATCACCGTAAAAAAATAATTTCCGGATATGTCCCGTATAGGAATATTATAGCAACATTATAGTGATACCATAGGCTATACAAATATCACAAAGTACGATTAGGACACTATAAACACGCTATTGAACACAACAGGTACAATATAAATCATCGTAAGAATGTTATATGACTATTATAGTGTTTTTTGTTAAGGATTTGCATTTTTTTATTCAACAACTTCCGCAATAACATTGATACCAAAAAAATCTACACTATATTACTAGTATATATGCATAATGTGTATGTTTATCAAGAATATTTTATTTTATTTCAAAGTCTCGTGATACATTGGTTAGGCGTGCGAGTGACGCAATTTGGTGGCAGGGGAGGGGACCAGAGCAGCAGTGTAGGAAAGAGGAGGAAGCAGGGATGGCGGAGTCACACCTCTGAAGGTAAAACAGTTATATTATCACATAGCAATCAATGTTTTCCCCTTAACAAGCTTACGTTTCATTCCAGAGATCGCAGGCATTACCTTCGTCACCCTTTTACTTCAGTGTGTAACGCGGCAGTGTCATTTTGCTGGGTGAGAACGCACTCTTTTGTTCAGCTTCGGAATGGCCGCTGTTTTCAGAATGTGTTTTCTTTTTCCCCCACTAATATTCAGCAAGGGAGGCAAGGGAAGGGCGCTTAGACATTGTGTTGATTCGCACCGTGAGTGCTTTGGTGTCCACTCTGGAAACCAAAGAATATTACGGATACAACGGCTGTCCTTCTTTGCGTGTCAATACAGTTGTAGACGGCGTACCCGATTGCGCACGACTGGCTGCAGCAGCGTTCACCCCCGGTTGAGCTCACGGTGGTCGGGTTGGCGCTCCACGTCTGACAGCTGCTCTGCTCGGGCCTACAACCACACAGTCCCGCTTGGCAGGGGTACCGTTAGCTTGAGCCACTGCCACTGACTGAGAATGGATCTGTCGGAGATTGGAAGCTGACACCCGTTTTACCGTCACAGCAAATATGTATAGTGTTTTGTTTTTTGCCCATTGTGTTCATTTTACCATGGCTGTTGCTCCTCCGCTTCACTTGAAGGATCGGTCGCTAAAATGCAGTTAGCTATTTGGATAACTGGCTAGCTTACGTTAGCACGCTAGCAACCTAGTATACTGACGTTTGCATTACTTTTGACGTTTTAACAGTTTTATTTCCTGCCTTTGTTGTCAGTCTTTTTTTAAACCAATTTAGACAGTAACAGTCACGTTAGTGTTACTGGAGAAGGAATGCCAGAGCGCTATAGTGTCGATATTTTCTCCCACTCAATTTGATGGCAGGCTTGGCTACATAGCTATCCAGCTAACGTTAGTGGGCTAACGACAATTAGCTAGCTGGGTTCAGTTTGGCAACGCATAGCCTTTACTCAAGGCGTTATTGTCACACAAATGACAATGCTGTGGCCATAATCCCGGTATGTTCCTAAAGTTGCATCTCTGTGTTATGTCAATCAATTAATATTGGAAAGTGACTTGACTTCCCCGAGCTGGCACCGTTTTGTCGATAATCTCTTTCCGCGGATTTGTCATTGGCACGAGTAGCCGCAAGCTAGCTACAGTCGGTGTGTTTAGTAGTAGCAGCAGACATCTGCCACCTCATCTATGATTTTTTTGCTATTGGCATTACACGGAAAACCATTGAATCAGGCCAGGTTATTGGAGGTTTGTTGTGACTTTCTTGCATTAGGTTAATGAAGAAAACGACACGGGCTAGATTGCAGAGATTTCCTGACGTACGTGCTGATCAAATAACTATTGTAGTGTCTTGCCTAGGCCTAAATGCAATGGCATTATTAGATGGTGCCCGAGATATCCTTAATGGAAACTTAATTAGTCTCTATGTGGGTTAAAAGTGGCAAGACATCTAAGCCGATAGTTGAGTTGCATGGTGTTGTTGATGTAATTGATGGTCATTTACCCAGTGAGCAGTTCTCTGGACAGCTAGTCATTACTTACATCTTAATGGTACTCATAAATGGTTGCAAGTATCACACCGCAGGATCACTTGCAATAAGGAATTATATTGGTTTAATATTATTCTATGATCCAAACCATCTCATGCATTGCATTAGAAGACAATTGAGTATCTGACCCTTTATCACTAAAGTAGGCAACTGCTAATCAAAAAGCATGAGACGGGCACACAGACATACAAAATACCATATATAGTGGAATTTGAAGTTTAACATGCTTTTAATTGTGTTTTTTTACCCCACAGCTAATGTTACTTTTGCATTGCTGCATATTGCTTTCCTTATATTCATAGGGCTGTGGTGCAGTTAGGATAAATAAGACTATTGTCCAGTCCATAACGCCTATGCACTCCAAGTAGGCACCGGCAAAACCTCGATGTCAATGAGGGTAGAATGGTTTATTTGACAAATGCAGCGATCTCTTGCTTTGGGACAGGCATTTCTTGTGCATGGAAAGCGTAAGTAAAGGCTTGAAAAGAACCACCAGAATTAGCCTGCTGCTCTGATATTATCACATTCTGTTAAAACTATGGCTCCTTCCTATTGATTGTTCCTCTTAGTCAATTGTATAAATTGTTGAGTGAATTGCAGCCTGGTCCTAAGCTTTTTGTGTGTTGTCAGGGATGATAAATAACTGTTATACAGCATGACCCTTGACTGTGCTTTTTCTAACACAGCAATCGCCCACAAGTGTTTTTTTCCGGTGTGTTTTTTTTTCTTCTGGAGTGAGAGCTTCTTCGTTCACCTGCATATTAAACTGCACTTGCTTCTCGAAAAACCTATGTGCACATTTGAAAGATGCAGTTAAGAATACACCTACTTAGGTTTGGCTAATCCTCTATTTTCATGCCCAGGACAAACATGACCACAGAGTTGCTGGCTTTGGGATAAACAAATCTTGGACTACAAGGCTATGTTTCTAAGCTGGGTTCCTTTGCCAAAAGTTGACACCTAATGGCAATTACAAGTAGTAAAAAGTAACTCCACATTTAATTTATTTTTTAAATCAACTGGCTGGAGCGCTTATTTGTCTTTTGCAAAGTTGAGAACTGGCCAGAGACTGGCAGAAACTGAGTGTGAAATGACTCTTTAAATGCAGTTTGTTACACACAGGATGGTGTACCAGGGCCAGCCCATATAGAGCAGAACCATAAAAGGAAGTTGCTAGCACAGTTTGGTTTACATAATTCTTGAGATGAAGCTAGCCTGGCTACACTCAAATTATGTGAAAGGTTTTTTGATACCCAGGTAGACCTATTACACCCAGTTCTTATTTCTGAGGGCCAGCAAAAGTGCGGGATGCCTTTTTATATTTACAGAACACGCTGTCAAGTATTCTATCATTTAAGGGGTGCTGCTGTTGATCCCCCCCACTTTCTTTTACCAAAAAGGTCGTATGACCTGCAGTCGTGGGGACTTCATGCTTTGAAGGCCACTTCTAAAGATTACTCTCAGCAGTCCTAACCTTTTCACTTAGCTCTGATCCTGAGCCAAGCCTGCCTCTCTGTTTTTGCCACGGCTTAGCTTATACTAGTGCTGGAGAGCTTTACATAGACGAACACTGAGGTACAACAGCAACAGAGACTAAACAGAGACGGGCTGCCAGAGATATGCTGGCTCAGTTTGTCGTGTTAAGATCCGAAGGGTTGTGTCTTTCGTCTGGATGTCTTTCAGACATGAATAATCAGTGTGATTGTTGTGCTGCGGACTTGATGGGGGAAGGCTAAATGTCTGAATGCACGTTTAGGTGGGGCTATAAGCTTACAGTAGTGTCAACACCTGCTGGGCCATGTTTGTTTAGTAGGAGTAAGTTGCTGTAAGGGTTATGCTTAGACTCTCACTGGCACAGCTTGTTCACTTCCAAGTATCTGATGGCACCGTCAACCCACCAAACCTGTTGAAGTGTTTCTTATTCTGTCAGGGCACTATGGCTCTGGCCCTTGCACTCCTTACTGTTGGTTTCTTGCAATGTTGGTGATTTAGGAATGTGCGCTTATTCTGCCAGGGTTCAATGTTAAACATTTTTTACCAGTCAGGTGAGCAGGTCTGAAAAATAACCACTTTTTCATACATTTAAGTAATATTTTAGTATATTACTATAAAATGTTCATAATATACTACAACAGCAGAATGACTAATGAAGACCAAAAAAGTAAATAAGTGATTGATTGTGAATACATTTGAAATATATGATTTTTAACGACTCTAAGTATAAATTGGGCCTTGTTGCATTCATTGTATTCATGGATGAACCCTCATAACTAACTGATAGAAGCTCTTACGTAACTGTAACTAGCAATAACATTGAATAAACAAAACAGAAACCAGAGGGGAAATCCATGAGGCTGGTAAGTCTCCATTCTTCCGTCTTGCCAATACATTAATCGGACCTGATCAAGGGTTGTGGGCTACTTGCTTTGCCACCTTACAGGCTAGGTGCTGTCGGCTCTTATCGTCGACATCAAGTCTATGTTTCCTGGCTTGTAAACTGACCCAGTTTGATCTGCTTCATGCCGATAAATGGTGCAAACTATACTGGATTGATTCATCATTTTTCAGCCAAGGAAAAAATTTCCGTTTCTGCTTTGTAATTCGCCATCATGTCCACTCCACACAACTCTGAGTTGCCAGATCCCTCACTAATTCTGAGGTGACCGCCAATCTGATTGGTCAGAAAGAAATCACAACAAAGAGTAGAGTGGCTCAGTGTCAGAGCTCACAGGCAAACATACCTGGCTTTTCACCAGGTGACAAATACTCCGATCAGAAACTTTTTTTCCAGCTTGACCAATCAACTGACCTAGTGCCTTTCTGGCACTAGGTCATCGGGCAGTCTTTGTGGACCGCTCTACTGTTACTGTTGTAAGCCGCTCTGGATAAGAGTGTTAGCTAAATGCCTAAAAATGTAATATTTAATGAGTGTACATGTGAATTCTGAATTATATTTATTTTCTTTCCTCAACAGCCAAGCCCCAAAGGATGACAACCTTGATGACCTTTGCAGCCTGAACTCACTTCTACCTGAAGGCCCAGGGATTGTATGCGGTTCAAACGTTAAGCATGTTGCCCATGGATGCCACAGTACAGCTACTTAAAAGGATTTTTTCTCCCATGGCATTTTAACCAAAGAACCAAGTGTCAAAAGTATCAAAAAAACATTTGGATCATAAGGCCTTTCTATCAAGGATAATCGTAAATGTGTAGGCCTACACAGGGATGTATCAACATATGGTTCTATAAAAGCCTCCCTGGCTGTCTGTGTTCCTTTTTCCTGAGTAAGTAACCTGACGAGAGAGACTCCCATGAGCAACTCTGCAGGGGGCCCGATAACGTCGACATGAGTAGTACTTTAGGCAAAGAAAAAGACTCAAAAGAGAAGGACCCGAAAGGTGGTCCAGCGGGGAAAGAAAGGGAAAAGGAGGCCAAGGCTCTGGCCGGCTTAGTCAAGGATGGCGGCAAGGAGACCAAGACCAAAGGGAAAGATGCCAAAGAAGGAAAGAAGGACACCAGCAGCGCACCGCCGGCTGTCGCCTTCTCCGTTGACAACACGATAAAGCGGCCGAACCCGGCACCAGGTACCCGCAAGAAGTCCAGCAATGCCGAGGTGATCAAAGAGCTCAATAAGTGCCGGGAGGAGAACTCAATGAGACTCGGACCTGTCCAAACGGTCCATTCACATGCTGCCCACCTCCATCAAGGAGCTGACGCAGCTGGCCGAGCTCTACTTGTACAGCAACAAGCTGCAGAGCCTGCCCTGCCGAGGTGGGCTGCCTCTCAGGACTGGTCACCTTGGCCCTGAGCGAGAACTCCCTGACCAGCCTGCCCGACTCGCTGGACTCCCTGAAGAAGCTGCGGATGCTGGACCTACGGCACAACAAACTCAGAGAGATCCCGGCTGTCGTCTACCGGGTGACATCGCTGACCACTCTGTACCTGCGCTTCAACCGTATCACGGCGGTGGAGAAGGACATCCGAAACCTGTCCAAGCTCACCATGCTCAGCATCCGCGAGAACAAGATTAAACAGCTGCCCGCAGAGATAGGTGAATAAAAAAAATAAGGGACAAGATAGGATGATGCCCACAAATGTAGGAAGGGCTTTTATGACCAGCACATATATCACAAAATTCACCAGCCGCTTTCGCAAACTTACCAGCTAACTTGATAGGTTAGGACCTCTAAATGATGATGGTTACCTGTCCAACTGGCAGGTAGATGAGACCAGGACTTACCAGCCACAGCCACAATCTAACACGCTTGGCTGGTGTTTGTTTCCCATTCACAATGTAGGTTTCCTTATTTTACACATCCCATTCTACCACCGTTAATGACCAATGCACCAATGATCACTTACTACATTTCCTCACCTCACTGCTCAAAAGCACATGCCTGTAAATTATTGATATTATCGAAGTCTTGCACAGTCTGTTGTCTGCACTGCATGTGAGATCCTGCTGTGACTGCGAAACCCTCAACAAGTTGTCCAAAGCTCTGCAGCAATGTCACCGAGACAAATTCCTGTACGGTTTGTGTACTTGGCGATCAATTTTATTCTGATACCGTACAGAGGAAATGAGGTAGGCTTCTGCGACTGAGGGTCAGTGGAATGACTAAAGCATCTGAAATGGTCTCCTCAGTCTTACTGTTGCGTCTTCTTGCAGGGGAGCTGTGTAACCTCATCACTCTGGACGTAGCCCACAACCAGTTGGAGCACCTACCGAAGGAGATAGGGAATTGCACACAGATAACCAACCTTGACTTGCAGCACAATGAGCTCTTGGACCTTCCAGAGACTATAGGTGAGTTGAGAGTGTTTTTGGTTTCTCTGCATTTAAAAGCCCGGTCTGTTAAAGTACTCTTCCAACTTGAGCTCTTCTAGGGTTTTGAAAATATTAAATAAGCTAGAAAAAACAACTTTTTAAGACTGTAAAATCAATTGAAACGTTATTGTCCTTGATAAACTTTTTCTTTATTGTTGCAGGCAATCTGGCAAGCATAAATCGCTTAGGTCTGAGGTACAACAGATTGTCAGCCATCCCCAGATCATTAGCCAAATGCAGAGAACTGGAGGAACTAAACCTAGAAAACAACAACATTTCAGTGTTGCCTGAGGTGAGCCGAGTGTCAGACGGGATTTAGTTGGCATGTGATTTGCAATGTAAATTCTGACTTTGTCTGGTAGTGCATCTATAAGTCATCCATTATAGTGTATGTGTTGAGTTTCTACTACCTCACTTCATCAACTTTTTCAAACGGCCACCAAGAGCCGAACTCAGGTCAGTCAGGAGTGAGACGGAAACATTTTCTACGAATCATGTCTGTCCTCTGTTGAGCAATAGTAAAAGTTTTATTATTGTGAAATTGAAGGATGAATCTTCACACCTTTGCTACAGATTTTCACATAACTCAGACAATCCTCTTCTCATATCCACAAATAACTATTTATCATTGCTGTGAATGCAGAATCTGTGCTTGTTTTAACTCTTTTTAATCTTAAATACCTGTTGTTGTTGTTGTTGTTGTTGTTGTTTGTATGTATATTGCCCATCCATTGTAATTCTTGTGTGTGTCTGAGAACTACCTACACATCCAGTGTGAAAATTGCTGCCTGTATATGTAGCCTCCTGATCATGTGGTTTCTGTCATGCCTCTCTCGGTGCTTGGTCAGGGCCTCCTGTCAAGTTTAGTGAACCTGACCAGTTTGACGCTGGCGAGGAACTGCTTCCAGTCGTACCCGGTGGGCGGGCCCTCCCAGTTCTCCACCATCTACTCCCTAAACATGGAGCACAACCGTATCAACAAGATCCCCTTTGGCATCTTCTCCAGGGCCAAAGTGCTGAGCAAGCTTAACATGAAGGTGTGTGTGTGTGTGTGTGTGGATGGTGATTCACCTCAAATAGTAAACCATTTTCTACCGTTTTTAAAATTGTATTTAGAAAAAAAGTAGAAAAACTGCAGACATGAACTTAGAAGCAAAGTAGATCTGTTACTGTATGGGAACTGTAGGTGGGATTGAAGTGTACACTCTTTGGTCAGTCACAATTGAGTCTAAGTCAGGCATGCGTATACAAATCCACTAGAAGTGTTTTTTTATGTCCACAATGGATCTGGGAAGGATTTGGTTGTCTTCTGTAAAATGTTATTGTGATGTTAGGTGACGAAGCTCAGTGGTTTTCAGTCCTGGTCGGGGCCCAGAGCCCTGCTGGTTTTCATTTCAGCCGTCTAATCAGAAACGTGGGACGCTATGTGAACGCAATTAACTACCTGGGAGGATAGAAAACCAGCAGGGCTTCGGGTCCCGAGGACCAGGATTGAGAACGGTGTGCTAAAGTAGTCCACTTGGCCACTTGAACAGCGCTGTCCCTGTGCCTCTGAACTGTTATTTTGGTAATAAAGGTATGTTGTTGTTGTTGTTGTCTTCCTCAGGACAATCAGTTAACGTCTCTGCCACTGGACTTTGGCACTTGGACTAGCATGGTGGAGCTTAACCTGGCCACCAATCAGCTGACTAAGATCCCAGAGGACGTCTGTGGCCTTGTTTCCCTCGAGGTGAGGCTCGGATACCCATACATGTGCATTAGCATTCCAGTGCGGTGAGCGCGGCGACAGAATAAGCTTCAATTCTTAGGTCACATATTCTGAGCAACCAATGGTAAGGAGTGCACGGGTCGGAGCCACCGCACCCTGACAGTACTCCTGACCCTAGAATGATCACGTCATAGAGAAGAGCTGGGAAAAGAAATGAGGAGGGAGGCAGAGGTTTTAGTTTTTAACTCCATGATAAGAGCATAATACAGTAAGTACAGGAGGGAGATGTGGGAGAGGGGACAGGAGTGATTGAGAGTGATGTGAGGCACTTCCTGAAGTGATGAGTTTTCAACCTGTGACAGAATACAGAGAGGAACTTGCTGTTCTGGCTGGAGTAGATATAGCTGATAGATTTTGGTTACACTAAACCAATATTGGTGTACTTCGTTAACACGGATAGCGCCAGGGCTTCGCTAAGGAACTCTGATTCTTGGAATTTAGCGTTTGGTTTGGTTGAAACAACGGATAACTGCACAGACCTTTTGATAGCAGTCACCCTTGATCCTCAACACTGTAAATAGTCTTCATGACATGTCTGGGCTTCGTTGAGCGTTCACTACACACCCACTGTTAAATAAGGAACCATATTGATTTAGTCAAGCAACGACTGTAGGTGGCTGTTAATAAAATATGAACGAGTGTCACAAGACATAATTCACATATGTTCAATATGAGCTTTGAACAAATTTCTCTCACAGCTCAAATCAGGCCTCTAATCTCTACGATTGGATATTGTGGAAACTAAAATCACTATATCATTACACACAAATGAGCTTCAACCATTAAAGAGTGAGGGTGAATGGTAACAAAGTACCATAGTTTGAAGCAAGTAATTTAACTGGATCTTAAAGAAGTAAGACATTTTGTTCACTTCCACACTAGGGCAGAATATTAAGCTTTTATTTCATCATGCTAACCAAGATATCAAACTGATATCATAGTGACAAGCATTTCACTTACTCTATGTATTCTGCAGCCAAAGAAGGTTTTTGAGCAAAAAAGACAGCGTCAATGCCCAGGGTGGTTTCCTGGGGATATGGGTAAATCAGCGTCGCTCTCATATTCATGGTCAACAGTTTCAGGAAGTGTCTCTTGGTGGCATCATGAGACTAGCATCTTGGGTTCATTTCTTTCTAGGAAATGGAGAGACTTATTTATGAGGACAAATTTAAACTAGACTGTCTCAGATAACAGAAGATATAGGAGTTCTGCTTTAAGCTGGATTTCTGCTCAGGGAACCCTTGGCTCAAAGTTGCCGTGATGTTTTGATCTGTTCTGTATTGACTTCCATTCTCTTCACAGGTGTTAATATTGTCCAATAACCTTCTGAAGAAGTTACCACATGGTATTGGGAATTTGAGAAAGCTACGGGAGCTTGACCTGGAGGAGAACAAGTTGGAGTCCCTACCTAATGAAATCGCTTACCTTAAAGATTTACAGGTACCATTTTACAGACATGCAATTTTCTTCATTGTGATATTGTTCACACATTGTGTGTGTGTGTGTGTGTGTGTGTGTGTGTGTGTGTGTGTGAGTGTGAGTGTGTGTGAGAGTGTGTGTGAACCTAGTAGCTATCATTTGGTGGACACTTATTCAAAGTGTCACCTGGGTCCTCAGTATCCTGGGTGATTTCCACTATGGGCAGCCGAAGTCGACGTCACTTCCGCCCACCTCCGTTTCACTTCTGCCTATTCTAATACATTACAGATTGATAACTACTCACCGTGTACTTCTGATTCTGAAATATGTTGTAGAACGAGGTGATATTTATTCCTTGGGCCTGGAATTGAATCGATAGAACAAGGCACACCTTCTAGTTTGAAACGGTCCAAATACGTAGCAGGGAATTTTGCATGCAAAGCTAACATGTTGATGACAATTGCTCATTTGAAGTAATGTGTAGTGATGGCAGAACAAAACAAGTCATCATATTTTGGTACACTAACTGCACTTACAAGTACACAGTCTTGTACCAAAGTCTTTCCCCCAAAAGTTACATTTTGTAACCAATTACTCCACCGACAACAGCCTGAATTGTCCACAATGCAATGCAGTCACCAGACATGTTGTGTACTGCGTAAGGGGTGCGACACTCGATTTCTCTGCTAGCTCTCTTGCTCTCAGCTGAAATGCTCAGGCATGCTCTGGGGGTGGTCCAAAGGCATTCTGGGAAATGAATGAAATCACTAACTCAAGTAGAGGTGGATGAGGCAGGTTAAGGGAAAGTGGAACACTTCTTCACAAAATAACTGGAATGCAACGGACATCATAGATTGATGATATTTAACCGTGTAAGAGTGTCTGAGGGTAACGTTTTCCTTTAACCCAGGCAGGGTTCGTGCCATGTTCTACCCAGTGAGTTATACAGGAGTGTAGGTGTGGTTGTGAGTTTCATGATTAGAGCAGTAGAAGCACTCCTGGTGCTCACCACTCTGGTGTTGTCGCCACCCTGTGGACTTGCAAGGATGAAGCAGGCAATGTGATGAGTAAAGCACCAATGTTATGGATGCACTGTCTGTGAGCGAGGTCTTTGTACTTCCTACTATGTTACTTTGATTTTACACGAATGACGATGCATCTTGTCTGCCCAGTCCAGCACACATTGGTGTCACTGGTGGCCAAACCCTTTGTGGTGGGGGTTGTGGCTGGAGGGCCAGCGGGGGGCTGTGGAGCTCGGCTCTGAAAAGAGTTGACAGTTTGGTCCCACTGACAAGAATGAATACAATGAAATGCATGAGATTGGGAAATGTGATTCTCTTTGTACTGGACCTCTAAGAGCACAATATGAAGAATAATTTTATTTTTACTTTTACCAACATGAAAATGTAGTGTCTGCTGTGATGTGATACCTTAAGTTTTACTTCAGTTTCTTATTAAAATGCATTATTGAAAAACGTAATCTTTCTGTCCCATTAGAAACTGGTGTTGACCAATAATCAGCTGACTACGTTACCCAGAGGTATCGGCCACCTCACCAACCTGACTCATCTGGGTCTGGGGGAGAACCTACTGCAACACCTGCCTGAGGAGATTGGTAAATACTTCTGTCCTTCCCTCCCTCAGATCAGAGACCTGCTCCGGTAGTCCTTACCTAGCCCAGGTCAGGGTTGGGGCGGGGCTGTACCGACCTGGGTGTACCTCCTTCACCCTCCCATGTCGCCAGGCACAGACAGGCAGGCTTTTCCCAGCTGTGTACTGGAGGACGGCTGGTTTACATTCACACTGCCCACCATCACTACTGCAGTGCCCTTGAGCAAGGCTCTGCAGTAGAGATAGTGGGGAGACCTCAAACTGATCCAGGGACGTTTCACTGTTGGTGACCTTGAATTCTGTGCTTAGTTTATCTAGGAGGGATGTGAAGAAAGATAAATTCTTATTACCTTTTTGAAATTGGCTAAAAAAGTAATCTTGAATGTTAGTCTACAATTCTGCCTAAACATCAATAATTTGGTCCCAGGAGATCGAGTTTACTGGAGTACACATAGTCATTGATGCGACATATAGGAGATCTGGTTTTATGACTCCTGCAAATTGAAAATTTGCCAGAGGGAAACAAAGAATTAATGAAGGGATTTGATGTTTTGCAACTGATTCCCTGTAGTATTCCACATCTTTGCTAATCTGAAGCCTGAAGTTTTTTCATCTTATTTCCACACATTTCAGTTTACAGGGATTGAAGTTTCCCTCACTACTTCCCTCACTTTCTGTTGTTTCGATAGCATAGATTCACAAAGAAGTAAAGGTTGGTGTTTGACATGGGCAAAAACAATCAGGCAAGTGAAGGTGCCTGCATCAGCTGACTGATCACAATCACCCATCCAAAAAAACAACCCTGCAGGTAACGCTGCCAGTGCAGCAGCAAGAGAGCCTCCCTTTGTGAAAACAAAAGTTAACCATCTACCAAATGCTCCAAACTGCCTCCATGTGTTTGTGTGTTACACATGTAAAACTCAGATATAAGCTGGACATAAGTACAGTGACGGACATTGCTCCTACCCGCCAGTTTGATTGGACTCGACGCTGCACTGATATCTGGCGAGGACGATTGGTTAATCAGTAAGCCGCAGCAGGATAGATTGAAATGAAATCACAGGTGAGGCATGTTGTCTGCACTGTGTAACCCCAGTCCTCTGAGGTAGAGGGTGTCTACCCACTGTAGTTTAATCATTTACCTGATGCCTGTTGTGGGCACTTCTTACATAACGCTGCTCATCACTGTTTTATACACTGACAGTTAAGCTGCCAAGTAAGCCATACAGGTCTTTTGAGGTTAACACAATAAAATAAGCCAAACCCTTTCCCTGCAGCGTGTGGCCCCTAACCCCCTAGCTGGCTACCTTTTTCTCTTCGGCTGGCTGGCTTCTCAATGAAACACCGGTAATGGATCTTATTGCTTATTGTTTTGACAAATAATAGGTTATTATGTTGTGTCTAGAAGTCAACATCACTTTTGGAGGGTAAGAAGTGATAAGCAGGAAACCATCCAACAACAACAAATGCTTTCTTTTGTACCACGTGATAATAAGAAAGGTAAAAACCTCCTGAACTCAATGAATCAATCCTAGTAACTTCCTAGTGGTTTTATCTGGTTTAGTGTCCTATAAACTAACCCTCATTTAAACTATCCCTCTTCTCCCACATGGTTCATGACTGTCTACTGTACAAGCATGCTGTCATTTCTTCTTCTTCTTCTTCTTGGCCGGTAACTTCCATTTGGTTCTGGTTGCATCATGTGGCTGGTAAAGTGAAACCTGCTATACATAGACAGACTTGAACTGGTCAAATGTGCAATAGAATACATGTACAAAAGGAGCTCTTTTTCCCCCGCCAAACCCTAATGGTTGTGGTTGTTTCACATAAAAGCAGAGGTTGATTCATGTGACTGTAGATCGCTGTGTCACTGGATTGTGCAGAACTGAGGAAAAAACATCATTATCGCTAAAATATAGGCAATCAAGTCTGTCAAAGTGTTCCTACTAACCCCTGACAAGCACCACAGTTTGTTTTTAATGTTGTGTTATCAATCCTGTTGTAAGAGTCGGTGGATATCTCCTTTTAGAGCAAAACTTTTCAGCTTTTTCATGTGAGCGTGTTGTTCTTCGGTAAAAGTTTGAAATCTCACCAGTCGGATTTAGGCGCTTAAGAGGTTACGGTCCGTCCCTCCTCCTGCACTTCCTGTCAGTGATCACGGGTTGATCCAGCACGGCCGGGCTGGTGACTGCTGCGAGGAAGAGTTAAGCCAGAGATTAAAATGGGTAGAGGAAGGAGGTGAGGATGGGTGTATTTTTAGAGGATTCAAACTGGGCCCAAGAGTTAATAATACCTGTGGCTCGCTATAACTGTTGCCCGTAGCAACAGTTATATCTCAAATCATTGTTCAGCATGACTGTTGTATTCAGGTGAACAGATCACCAACACCTTCTCATGGTTGGTTGTGGTTTTAATGGTGTTTTTAGTGGCCTTGTGAGTTGTACCTGAACCCAGAGGAGGAACGGGGCACTGTTTTCATCACCCTCCAGCCTTTTTACCCCCCATGGTCCTGCATCTTTCTTGCCCCTAACTGGTGCCTCACTTGTTCATCTCTCCCACCCAATCATTCATCTCCTTCCCCGTCCCTGCTTATTTTATTAGTTTGTTTAATTTCATATATAAAGGTGATAAAAGGCAGAGAAAGATTTAAAAAGACAGAACGGTCTCATGATGACACCCAGAAGAGGCTGAAAATTCATTTCTTGGAGAAAGGCCTCACGCCGCCCACACCCTCATGTCCCCTCTCCCACGTCTACCTCCTCTCCTGCTCTAAAAAAAAAAAATATCCCTTCTACCGCCCACTTGAGCTCTTACTGTAGTTTTATTTCTGTTCCTAGCACTTCCCTCTTACATGATCAGTCGTGGGTCACAGGAATATTGTCAGGGCACTCTGGCTCTGACTGCTGCACTCCTTGATATTGGTAGTTTATATAATGTTTCTTTGTAGTACAAAATGCTTCAACGGTCCAATTAAAGCGAACATCATACACATAAAATAAATGAAAACAAATAAAAGAAGAACACACCACAAGATATAAAGATAAGATTGGAGTGTAAAAACTATATTATAGTAATAAAAGCAAGTCTGAAAGTGATTGTAAAGATGATGCCGATTCTGCTAGCCAACGCCTGATGGCAAAGGTCATCTCTAGTCTTAAGCTTGGACCTTGCAGCAGCCAGAAGGGTTCTGCCCTGAAGCTGCATGCTGGCTCATAGATGGTTAAAAGGGCCAGACCTAACCTTGCTTTAAACTTGAGCAGTAAAATCTTAAAATCATCAACAAGTGACCAGTGAAGAGAATCCTAGTTGATGTAATCATGGTGATCTAGGGAATTGAAGCTTGTTCTACTGTTGCAGGCAGTAGAAATGAACTTCATGTCTCACCTGCCAAGGGCTGGTAAACTTAAAAATAAAATAAATATCCACCAAGAATTATTTTTTACCAGCCAAAAGAAGTTACATATAAAAAAATTTTTGTTGGAATCTGTCAAGCCACCCATTTTCAGTGCTTTTTCATGTGTAGAATCAGGGACCGTGTGTTAATTTAAAACTTGCTCACTCACCTATAGGACTCAATATAACTGAGGCATTCAAAAAGTTGTTGTGACCATTATTGATTTACCCACCAAAGACTAATTTTACCAACATTTTGCTTGGCGGGTGTTGATTTGAGACCCTCGATTGTAAGTTGCTCCGGATGAGAGCATCAGCTAACTGTCCTCCGTCCTCAGGTACACTGGAGAACCTGGAGGAGCTGTACCTCAACGACAACCCCAACCTGCACAGCCTCCCGTTCGAGCTGGCCCTCTGCAGCAAGCTGTCCATCATGAGCATCGAGAACTGTCCCCTCAGCCACCTGCCGCCCCAGATCGTCGCAGGAGGACCCTCCTTCATCATCCAGTTCCTCAAGATGCAGGGACCCTACCGCGCCATGGTCTGAGCCGAGAGCCGCCAGGAGCCCCGGTCCTACTTACTCCCCCCCGCCCCCGCCTCGCCCGCAGCCTCTCGCCTGCCCGCCACATCACGTGTGTCATACACTGTAAAGAAAAATAACTCACTATAAGCAGTGTGGGGGGCAAACAAAAAGGAGGAGCAAGAAGAGGAAAAAGTTCAGTTCCTCCATTATCCACAAACAAGGCGATTCTACGGAGACGTGACCATGACTTCCATGTTTCTCTAGAGTTTGTCATGGCCATTTTAGGACCCCAACCACTCCCGCTCATCTCTTTCATTCCAAATCATGTAAGATGAAAAATATTTCCAACTCTTTGCCAAAACTGAAGATATAGATATATATAGATATATATTGAGTAACTGTGAGCTAAGTGGCAAGTCTTTTAACCATATAAACAGTGCTCCCATTGCCAATGTATTTACAGTAATTACAAGCATCTATTACGTGAGCAAAGATACAATTGTATGCAAAACAAACAAAAAAAATATTTGGAACGTCACATTTACTGCTGCTGCCGTAATTCATGTTAACTTTGTCATCTAGTCATTTTCTTTTGATATTCTATTCCCTCTTGGGTTTTTTTTTTTTTGTTTTTTTTTTACCACTTGTTGATTAAAGACGTAACTTATGTTAATAGCTTCTTGACCATAGAGAACAAAGGTCTAATGATGGCGGGTTTCAGTTTTTTTTAGTTTTTTTAGTTTTTTTTTTAGTTTTTAAAAAAAATGTTTTTAAAAACTGTGCCTATGTTTAGAATGACCCAGTGGTTCATTTCTAAACACAATTGTCCATGAGAATACAAAGGTATAAATTATTTCAATTTTTTTATTATTATTACTGCTGTTCTCTTTTTTTTTATTTTTCCTTTTTCTTATTATTTTTGCTGTTTCGTTAATCTGTAAAAGCAAGCGATATGACTTGTAAAATAAGGTGATCGGATATCTTTTTAACAAATAGCAGCAGTAGTTACACTAAGCTAACAATGTATACATACACAAAATGCAAATCGTAAATGCTTCAAAAAAAAATAAGCAAGTTGGACTAAAAATTCTCCAAAATGGGCCGTGCTGTGGCCCCCGTATATATATTCCTTTGTGTGAGGTAATGGTATTGAACATTAAAGGCGTACATCGGTGATGGGATGAGTGATCAGAGACATTTTTATATACATATACAAATCCTGGTTGTTGCCTTGAGTGCAATTTTTAGTTATTATGTTTACTTGTTTGATATTATCTTCAGTGTTGGGCTGCATAGCTGTCATCTAATTGATCATTGACCAACATATCAAACATTTTTAGAAGACGGTATCTCTGTGGAACAGGTGGTGGTGTATGTCAGATCTTCAAAAAGGTATGAAAAAACATCGACAATAATCCCTCCTCTCTTCTTTCTGCTATTTTACTTTTAGACACTTCAACATTTTTGGGCGGGGGGGTTATTGTTTTTATATTAATTTTCTGGCAATGTCTCCTATAAAGAATCCTCTAATTATGTATGGAAAATGTTCCCTGGATTTTTGATTTTTTTTTTTCTTTAATATTTTCTTTTGTCCCACACTGTCCCAGCAATGCTGCTGCTCTTATGCACTTTTTAAAAAAATAAAATAAAAATAAAAAAAGACATTGGCATCCTCTATATTAAGAAAAAATACAATAGCCTCTCATTGGTTATTTTGGATGGGGGCATTTTGTTTCATAAATGAGTATTTTATCTGTTAAATGAACCATTTATCATGTAAATGTGTCAATTGAATATTACTGTTGAGTTTCACAAGCTCAGAATATACTAGTAACTTTATACGGGGAGGTTTCAGCCGGTCAATCAAAAATGGAACTTGCTCTCTTGAACTGTAAGAGACATAAAGGGTCTGCGTGGCTATAAGATGTTTTGAGATTCCCATATCCTGCTTTCTTCATTGCTAACAAAATGGCTTAAGTTGAATTATTGCAGTTCAGATCAGCATTGCTTATTTTTGAATCATTTTACATTTTGTGTTTTTTTTTTTTTTCTTTCTAAACGATGAAATGTATATTCAATTAGTATTATTTCAAGTGACTGTACATTAAAATCCCAACAAAGGTGATCAAACCAAACTTTTTTTTTTTTTTTTTTTTTTTTTTTTTTTTTTTGTCCTTTTGGAAAATGTGTTGCGTCCAAACTCTATATTCAATCACTATTCTATTTTGTATTGAAATGTGTGGGTCTACTTTTTTGGCAGCAGCTTGTGTTTTTGGGGAGGGGGGTGTGGCTCGGTTTCCACGGGACACCCAAGTGAGAGCACCACCGCCCACCTTGGGGGGACAATGTACCGCTGCTTCTAATTTACCAGCAGAACCTGTTGCTGCTTTTGTGAACTGAAACATATGCTGTACAAGACAGGGGGCCGGGTAGGTGGGGACGGGGGGGGGGGGGCGGGGCATGATCCACCCCCAACACTGATACAGACTCCACTCGAAAACCTGGCGGGGGACAAATCCACTGACCTTCTGACCTTTTCGATTCGGCATCAGGCCCGGTGGTTTTCAAACAGATCAAATCGTTTGGACCCGATGATGAGACAACACAACAAGGTGCATATTTGAGCTTAACGCAGTTACAGTACAAGACTGTCGGAAAAAGACAAAAAATGTAAAAAGGGCTTTCTCTGTTCATGCTCAACAATACACCGGAGGCATTGCATTCCTGGGTTTTATATAAAAGCTTCGGAAGATTCTTTTTTTTTGTTTGTTTTTTGAATTTGTGTATTTACTTTTAGCTGTAAACAATTGTGTGAAAATGCCTTCAACGAGTACTCAAAAGTGAGATGTGCATTAGGAATGCAGCAAGAGTGCTGTGTCCCATTTTTACATTCAGTCTCTGTCTTTACTTTATCCATGTGCCATTTTGCAAGGTTGAGAATGCCAGTGTATGAAGACTCAGAGAAAGGGGAGTGAGGGGGGGGGGGTTGAACCTGAAATGGGCTAATCGACCAGAGAGCATTTATCAGAACCGGGAATGTAGTTTTAATGTGCTTCGGAGGAAACGGAGATCACCGACTGGCCCGTTCAGTTGGAGGTTGGTCACTGTGACCTGTTATCAGCTCACGACGATGATGATTTATTGCATTCTGGTGCATCCAAAATGATTGGCGTATAATTGGTGTTTATTTTCATCGTCTGTGATTTTTATTTTTTTTGGCCATGGAGAGCATTGCAGAATCAAGGTCATTTCCTTCTTTTTTTTTTTTTTTTTTTTTTTAATTGTACAACTGTCTGGTCTTTTTCTTTCCTGGTTATGTTGTATAGGAAACAAGCATGTTAACACATTTGACATGATTTGTCTGAGTTGGAATCGGGCGTTTTACATAGAGGACTTCGATTTAGTGGCTATTTGGTATCTGCAAATGTTCCTTTTGAATTTTTTTTTTTTTGTATATTGCAAAGGTATCAAAGCATTATGTGGCAGTGCTTAACCTACTTACTCTACTTTGACAAGCAGCCTTAATGGTCAAATGTTTTTTTTGTTTGCCTATTCCTTGTGTCTATGGTCACTGACTGTACTTGATTACAAGCAACTGGTTGTTACAATGTAAATTTGGGCCTAGTTTCTTTGTCTTATTTTCCTTTTGCTCTGTACAGTAATCTGACATTAAGGTAGACTCAGCAGTATTACAAATCTGTAATTTGATGAGAATTTTACAAAAGTTAGAGTGCAATGGGAGATAATGCCATTATGCTACCAAGTGGATGTGCATTAGCTTGCGTCTCACTCGTCTTTGGCATTAAAGGGGAATTCCACCAAAATTGTGTTGCATTGTTATTCTGCAAAGGCAGACGTTTTTTAAAACTTCAAAGTTTTTCTTAATGTTTTATCAGTTTTGAGTCGTGAGTTCCCAAGGTCAAGGAAAATGAAATCCTGTGACATCATCAAATTGCATAGGCTGGGATTGTTGAAAGAAACCTATATTAAGCATCTACATAAAAAGAAAATAAATCTTAATGGAGGCACGGCAGCATGGCTGTCATCTTTCACAATTCAACTTGATGATGGTCCAGGACTACACTGTCCTTATCTTGAACTCGTCTCATTGAGAAATAAAATGTCTGCTTTTGCAGAATAATAACCAACTACTCAGTTTTAGTGGAGTGGCCCTTTAATGTGAAGCAGCCAGCTATTTCATACTGCTCATCTACCTGAAGCCCTGAATACCCGCCCACACCCACATAAACTCCTACCAACATGCCCTCTATAGCAGGGTACCCTCTATAAATCCGGTCCTCGGGGTCTGGAGTCCTGCTGGTTTTCTCTCCTACCAGGTAGTTGATTGCATTCAGACATGTCCCAGGATCAGTGCCTGATCAGGCTAGAATGAAAACCATCTGGTAGAGCAGGAAACCAGCAGGACTCTGGAGCCAGAGGTCCACATTGGAGGACCTGATCTAGTTTCTCCTCCACACATTTACTCGACTGCCTTATGCGCACCAAGCGAAACCTTTACGACAGTTTGATTTAATCAACAAAGACAGATAATCAGTTTTCTTTTAGTTTTTTTTTTAAAATGACGGTTAAGGGATCTGGGTCCACGGATTCAACAAATTTAGACAGAAACGTTTTTCGGTCACTTCTTTCTCGACTGGACGAGCAGATGCAGACATGACTACCTCTATGCGAGTCTTCATTGCTAACTACAGTGACCAAGGTCCAGTCTGAGGTGTTTATACCTGTGTATATACAAAAGACATGTAATCTGGTGGCAGCAGGAACTTGGATTTGGACCAGCAATTCAACAAGAATTTGTTTTACTTAGCATCCTGTTCTGTTTTATGGAGATATGCCTTTACTGAGTATTATTTGGCAAATAAAAAAGAGGAAAAATACAATGATTTATTTGCTTGGTTGTAAATGACAAACTTAATCAATGCCGCCCCATTGTAAGACAGTTATCCTGAAACCAACTAGTTGCAAAGAGTGCTACTTTGCAAATAGGTGAAAATGACCATGTTTGGTGATGTTCTGTATGTACATACATCTTTTTAACTGTAATAAACCGATAAATATTTACAAATTTATGCTGTGTAATACTTGTGTAGCTGTGTCATTGTCCCATTTTCCTAATTTTATAGCAGAACAAAACTAAATGATTGCATCTTTTTTATTCACAACATAACATAGGAACCATTCATACTTTTACAGAGATTCAGATTCAGGAAATTGTTATTCTATAAAAAAAGCTATTAAGTGCAGTTATGCCCTTTTTGCACCAAATGGAATGTAGGATTTTCTTTAGAAGACTTGAGTCTTTTGGATTTCCACCTTTATTTTAATTTGTTTATGATTACAAATGTGTTTTATGGCTATCAAATACATATAAACAACAGCTTTCCAGTGATATATAATACTCTGTCTCCATCTATCCATGCGTTGCCAAGACCTCTAAAGAACCTGAAGCCTGCATGGCGCTGGGGAGAAAAGCCAGATGTTCGGGAAGAGGTCTTCATGCTGATGTTGCCTGCCTGCACTGTCTGGTGCTTACCCCAGTATTGGTACCTGAATCTATCCTTGGTTTTGGAACTTCTTAAGCGTAAACCTGCACAATATTCTGATTTCATTTGTTTCGCCCACTGTAGCGGCACATAAAAACCTGTACATGAATCAGCCATGCTACTAATGAGTCGTTGGTAATGAAAAAAACTAAACTATATCGATTTAAAAAAAAAATACCATACACCATACCAAAGTGTGATGACATCACTTGAGGACCACAGACACACTAGAGGACTGTTATAGGAATATGACGCTTACACCATGAGAGCTAAAAATAAATTAATAAATACCATCAAGTACGATAAGATCACTATAAACTCACTATTGAGTTCCACATAAACACTATAGTCCCTATAATACCTACATGTAATACACTATAACGGAATAATAGGAATATTATCTGGTTGGGCGAGATGCTTCTTACTGGCCTATGATGTTGGGAAACAATAACGAACACGAGGATTTTTTTGAAAGCATTTGAAAGCATCACACGATATATATATATTTTATACATGTATCACCCTGAATTTAAACCCATGCCGAGTGATGGTAGTTAGCTCCGGGGTCTGGTCTGAGTGACGCGCTGTGACTTCACCAGGCTGGAGGAAGACGTCGCCGCTCAGCTGCTCTCTCTCCGCCGTGACTTCTGTCTTCTCTCGCCCAGCGCCCGGCAGCACAAACCCCGGAGGGATGGAGCCAGCGGGCTCGTACGGCGCCGGGAAGGCCGGGAGCACCACCTTCGATCCGGTCGCCTTCTTCACGCATCCGCGGACCATCCTCAGACTGCTGTCCTGGGTAAGCCTCTGCAATGAACGTGTTACAATCAATAGACGGGCCTACCTGCGCCTCTCTCTCTCCCATTCTCCCTCTAGGTCTCTCTCTCTTTTCCTCTCTCTCTCTCTCTCTGCTCATTTGTAGGCCTATGTGTTTACCCAAAAGCACGGTGTCTGTCTTATTCTGCTTTTATTTTCATTTCCCTGCGATATTTGCACCTCCGTCTGAGTGATGCGGCTCAGACTGGAGCTCCATGAGCATGACCGTGTTTATGTAGAGCCCCTTTGTGTCGAAGCAGCAGCCGAGATGACCATTGATTTGGATGTAAATCTTCTTTATTTCTTTCTTGAGTTTTGTTTTTTACGTTTACTGTATTGTAGATCATTTTCTCATCTGTCTCATAGCTTCTCTTTATGTACAGCGCATTGCATTGCAGCCACTGTGCTAAAGGTGCTATATAAATAACATTTGATTGATTGATAAATACAATACCCCCCCGTTTTGATCGTCTCCCCGCTGTGATGCTGTGTCACCATATAGCAGTGATTATACTAGAAAGGCTCATGGAGGTATTTACATCTCTCTCTCTCTCTCTCTCTCTCTCTCTCTCTCTCTCTCTCTCTCTCTCTCTCTCTCACTCTCACACACTCAAGCCCCAGATAGCAGATCGTTTTTCACCCTGAAGTAATGTTGATCCAGCATCAATGTTATTTAAATCAGTATTATTTAATCGTTACTTTAACATCAAACATCAAACATTATTAAACAATATTAAATAAGCTTTATGTACTCTAGTGACTTCATACAAACTTCTCAGTGAGCATCATCATTCCCTGTCTCTTAAATCTTCTCTTATATTTTATGTATTATACATATTGTACATTGTACATTGTGCATTGTTAATAACATTATATTTCAATTAATGTCCGGTTGAAAGAAAAGGTTTTATTTCCTTTTCTTGAGTTGGTGACTTGTTAGCTGAAAACCAAACCAGTTGCAGCTCCACTTACTGACAAGTCGCCACAGAGTCAATTCGTTTTTTATTGTTTCAATGTTAATATGATGTTAAATCACTGATTGAAATAACACTGAACACTGATGTTGGATCAGCATTGTTTCAGCTGACTGCATTAACACTGATTCTATGGTGATACAATGTTAGTTTGCTACCTGGGAGCTCAGTGTGTGTGTGTGTGTGTGTGTGTGTGTGTGTGTGTGAGGCGTATGTGGAATGGAAGGTATTCGTACATACGTGTGAGTTCATTCTAGTGTGGCTGTTAGATAATAACCAACCAGCTGCTCCATCTCACACCCCCCCCCCCCCCCCAGGTTTTCTCCATGGTGGTGTTCGGCTGTATCGTGAACGAGGGGTACATCAACATTGGAAGTGAGCGGTTGCTGTGCGTCTTCAACAACAACGCCGATGCCTGTAACTACGGCGTCACCGTGGGCGTGGCCTGTTTCCTCGGCAGCATCTGCTTCCTGATCCTGGACATTTACTTTCCTACCATCAGCAGTGTCAAGGACAGGCGACGCGCTGTCCTCCTGGACTTGATCTTCTCTGGTACCCCCCCCCCCCAACACACACACACACACACACACACACACACACACAGTCATCGTGGCTTGTTGTTGAGCATCTAGACTTGTAGCCTAGCAACCTATACACACATACTTTTAACTACCTGTCCTCAAAGTTGTGACTGCTCTGCTATGTGTCTTGCCTCCAGCCCTGGCCAGCTTCCTCTGGTTCGTCGGCTTCTGCTTTCTGGCCAATCAGTGGCAGGCGACATCTCCGGATGAATTGCCATTGGCCCAGGGCTCCGATGCTGCCAGAGCCACCATCGCTTTCTGCTTCTTCTCCATCCTCACCTGGGTCAGTATGTTTGTGTTTCCCTGGATGTGCACTTAGGCACTGTATATCTCTCCCCGTGTCTGTCTTCATGCCTGTCTGTCTGTTTATATGTGTGTCTGACCGGTGTGTGTGTGTGTGTGTGTGTGTGTGTGTGTGTGTGTGTGTATTCCAGGGCTATCAGTGTCTTCTGGCAATGAACAGATTTAAAAACATTGCCTTCTTGGAGGACAAGCAGAGGCTCCTGCCTAAGACACCTCCCATCCTGTCCCTTGTCTAACACATCCTCTCACACACTCTGAGTCTAACCTATTTGTTAACAGTTGATTGATGGCTACCTGGACCTAAAATTGTGATATTATGGGCAATGTCATGTTTGGTTCACTATTATATAGACAATAAAAAGAAAAAATCCAACCTCAGATACTCTTACACTGTTAGATATCATCAATTTATGATGCTCGGTGCATCCAGGAGTTATTTTGTGAAGTAATTTGCTTTTTTGGTGAACCCCACTTTGCCTCATCTACTTCTACTTCAGTTACTCATTTCCTACATTTCCCAGAATGACTTTCATCAACCCCCAGAGAACATGCTATAAGCTTGTTGCATTCAGCTGCGGGTTATACATGCAGGTGGAGAGAGCGATAGCGAAGCGAGAGGTTTTCTCAACGTGTTTTGTAGCTGCACTGAATTCCGGTCTACTGAGGCTACTGTCAAATTGGTGTTTCTGCCTCTTCTACATTTGGCTTTCACCCTGTATGATGGTTGAATGTTGGTGTAAAACGGTCTAGAACGTGTTAACGTGTTTTTGAGTGGATGTTTCCTTTACGTTATCCAGTAGGGGGGGGGTTGGTAATAGTCCCATAACCATAAGAGCATTCACTTCTCCTGGGTTTCTTACCAGTTTCTTTATAGTTGTTTTGTTTGTGTTACAGTGCATACAGGTCCAATCATTGGTCCTGATGACATTGCCCATGAAATCACAAGCTTTCTGGGGAAAAAACTGATTTGCCATCTATAGATAATGCTAACCTGAAACCTATGGAGCCTGTTAAACATCACCTTAACAGCAAGATCCTCTACTCCTCTTGTTTCTACTGCCTTCTTTCTTTCCTTTCTGTGTAACTGGACTTGGACCAAGCTGTGTGTGTGTATAACAGTAATCATGTGGGGCTAATGCAAATCAACGTGTTAGCAGAGCACTAATGGGTGTGTGTGTGTGTGTGTTACTAACAGGCTGTGCTGACGCTGAGTGCGTTGCGGCGCTTCTTATCAGGCACCAATATGGCCTTGTTCACATGGCAACACCTGGACCCCGCTCCCAGCAACGCTCGGGCTACGCCTTACCCCATCGCCAACGGAGCCACCATAGTAACCACCAATCCCTATCAAGCCCCGCCCTTCACCGAGACCCTGGACCCCCAGAAACTCACACAGCAAAGACCCATGGCTCCTGCCTTCTAGAGCAGAGAGAGACCGAGAGGGGGGCCGAGGGGGAGGGAGGGGGGAGGAAGGTGTAGGAAGAGAGAACGGAGAAGAGGTGCGAGGCGAGAAACATCACGTACAGCAACGGGATGCACTGCTTTCCTTCCTTGTTGTTCAGTGGGTTTCGTCCTCTCCTGGGATGAGCCGAATTTGGGTCATGTGATGTAAGATCTATTTTCACCATGGCAACTGCTGGCTCAGCTTAGTCAGCGTAGAATATTGTAACCCTCTGTGTCAGAATACTGTGTTCACATACACACAGACAGCACAGATAGACACACACACACACATGCGTACGTACACCTGGAAACACACACACACACCACACCTGAACACACACTTTGACTGCATGTTCATTTGGCGAGGTGCAGGTTAACATAGATATAGATCAGTGACGATGCTCCATCTGCCTCAGAAAGGGATACGAGGTCTTGAAGGCGACATGGAAGGCTATGAAGAGTGGTGAAGCTGTGTTTGCCATCATCTGCTTCTGTTTGCCATCAGTCAGTCTGACCAATCACCAAGCTTGTCCTAGAGGGGTTTTCATTGGCCCAAAACGAAGACGGACAGGTGGCTTGACCGATAGATTGGGAGAGGCGGGGCTCGCAGAAATCGGGAGCGTTTTCTTGGCGTAGAAATAAAGGCAGGACA
This sequence comes from Hoplostethus atlanticus, assembly GCA_034670405.1. Classification (NCBI taxonomy): domain Eukaryota; kingdom Metazoa; phylum Chordata; class Actinopteri; order Trachichthyiformes; family Trachichthyidae; genus Hoplostethus; species Hoplostethus atlanticus. The sequence goes on along the minus strand of JAXDDX010000112.1, from coordinate 817,462 downwards.
GCTTTAATGCATTCTGAATGCTGTAGTGTTTCATTGTGAAATATTCATGTGATTAAATATTTTATTGTGATATGCTGAAGTGGAATAATGAAATATGAAAAAATAAAATCCGTCCACTACCAGACCTGTGGGACTGGCTTTGTCCACACCATGTTGAAATCTCTTCCTCCCTCCATCTGGCCACAATGTGAGTGTCTCTTGGAAGAACCATGTGTGGAGTTAAAGATCCAAGGATGAGTTTAGCATCGTTAGCGTGCTCATATTATGTTTGGTATAACACTGAAAGATGGATCATGAACATCAGCACCCATTAAAAGACTCACACATCGAAGGACTACATCTACTACATCTTTCCACTGCACTTTTCTCTTTATATAGGGGGAGGGAGGGAATGACGAGCAAGGTTACAGAGTCAGACAGGAAGTGGTTTTATTCCAGCGCTGTCCAATCATGTCGCTGCTGATTAGCTAACATCATTCCCTGCTTCCCAGAATCCCACACGACGTGAAAAACATCATCAATGTTGTACGCCACCATCATCATCATCATCATCATCATACACAATCAGCATCATACGTCACTGTCAACATCCATCCTCATCAAAATCAACCAGTAGATAAACTGACATTCAAATATCATAGATGCTGTGTTAATAAAATATATTCTTAGCCATTTTTTCTATAAAGTATTACGACCCATAATATCACCTGCAGAAGCCCTTCTACATCCTGAGCTCAGCCCCGTCTGCATCCACATGATCTCAGACTCTCAGGTATCAGAAGAGATGACTAGCTCCAGTACACTACAGCTCTAGACAGCAGGGGGCGACGTCTCTGATCGTACGTACACATACTCACCTGTGTCTGAACTACCTCTACCCTGAGAATACTAAGATAGAGAAAGGGGGGAGAGGGGGAGGGAGAAAGGAAGTAGAAAACTAATAGAATAGAACATTCAGATGGGTGGGATCAGGAAATGTGAGGTAGAGAAGACCGAGGGGCATGGGAGGAGGATGAGGGTGGGGTTAGGAGGAAAGAGAGCAAGCCAGGGTGAAGGGTAGTGTTTGAGTAAATATAGCTGGAGGGGGAGGGGGAAACTATGTCTGAACTAAAGCTAGGACTATGATAGAAGAAAAGGAAACATGTCTTCTCGTGTGCAAATCAGTACGAGGGAAAGTCTTTGAACACATACGCACGTACAGTACGTACACGAGAGAGCTCCGCCCACAACACCCTGCGAACACCTCGGGATGGGAGGAGGTGAGGGGCAGGGCCTGAAACAGGAAACAGGTATTCTTCCTCCTTACGATTGTGACTCCTGCCCCTCTCCTGTGCTTAAGCAGCACTTTAAGCCCCTCCCCCTTAGAGAATAGCCAATCCTGCAGCTTCGGCTGTGCTTAGTCGTCCACAGAACTGCCCTCTGGTTGGAGGGGGGAGAGAGTTGTGGCATCGAAGGACAGGGTCCGCCGTCGCAGCTCAACACTGCTGTCCATCAGTTGGGTTGCCATGGTAAGTGGCTCCTCCCCTGGAGGCGGGCTCATCCTCTGCTTCCTGCTCCGGTCTGAAACCGGAGACACCGAGTGGCTGAGCCGGCCCCTGTGCTCCCCTGGGCTGGGAGTAAGGTGTCTGCTTTTGTGTGAGGAGCTGTGAGGAAGTTGTGTGTGTGAGTGTGTGTGAACAGAACTGTTAATACGGCTGACTTCCTCATCAGCATCATCTAACTGAGGGCTGGGGTCAGAGCTGGAGGCGAAGAGACCCGGGCTGGCTGAGAGAGATGCTTCGGCGCCTCGGTTCAGGGTGGACATGCTCTGGGGGCTGGCCGGCTGCATCTCAGTGTCTGCTTCTGCCTGTGTGTGGCAGATGGTTTGTTCAGGTATAAGTGCTTGTCCGGCGGCCTCACTGTGGCTGCGGCTGTGGCCTCGGCAGGAGATGACCCTCTGGGGGTGGGAGAACTCCAGAGTGTGGACGCTGGAGGAGCGCTGGCGTGGAGGCGTGGTGGAGGCCGAGGGCACGGTGAGGTGGGGCTCCTCCAGGTCGTCAGCCGAACTGAAGCTCTGATCCAGTGAGTCACACCGCACAGCCTCCTACATCACACACACACACACACACACACACACACACACACACACACACACACACAGTCTTGATTGTATTGTATTGTGTAAATCAGTGTAATAAGCTATTTATCAAGATTGATGAATCATTTTAATTAAATGCTCTAGAATAGAATAGAATAGAATAGACTAGACTAGAATAGACTAGAATAGAATAGACTACAATAGACTAATAGAATAGAATAGAATAGAATAGAATAGAATAGAATAGAATAGACTAGACTACAATAGAATAGAATAGAATAGAATAGACTAGAACAGAATAGAATAGAATAGAATAGAATAGAATAGACTAGACTAGATTACAATATAATAGAATATAATAGAATAGACTAGAACAGAATAGAATAGAATAGACTAGAATAGACTAGACTAGACTACAATATAATAGAATATAATAGACTAGACTAGAATAGAATAGACTGGACTGGACTGGAATAGAATAGAATAGAATAGCACTACTATACCTGTCTCTGCAGCCGTCTGCCGGCAGTGCGGAAGGATCCTGGTCTCTGTGGGACTGAACTATCTGGAATATAGGAGGGGCTTAGCTTGTTCCTGTCTAAACTGTCTTCAGGACTGAGCCAATGAGGAGTGTGCCTGTTGGCGCTGTGGGTGGGACTAAGCCTCAGTGAGTAGTGTCTGTCTATACTGTGGGCAGAACTCAGTTTAGGTCTGTCTGCGGTGTGGTCTGGATTCAGCCTGTACCCATCTATACTATGAGCAGAGGTGAGTCTATGTCTGTTCACTCTGTGGGCTGGACTAAGCCTGTATCCATCGATGCTATGGGCTGGACTGAGTCTGTGGGGGGGGTGTCTGCCGCTGGAGGAGGCGTGTCTATCTATGATCTGTGAGGGGCTGAGGCGTATGATTGGCCGAGAGCTGCGTCCACACCCCAGTGAAGCGTGGCGGATGGAGGGCAACGCTCCTGGAACCTGCAGCAGTGAGCCGGCCCCGCTGGAGCCCAGCGATGACATGGAGCCTGCAGGAGGTAGCAGGGCTGAGGTCAGAGGTCAGAGGTCACAGACACACAACAGACAAACGCTACAGTATTGTTAAAGCCTACAGTGGCAGCACATCGTTGCTCCACAGTCCCATCCATCCCACATCTGAAAGCAATAATAGTTATACAATTCACTTTTGTGTGTAGTATAGTAACATACAGGACTGTTCCCTTCTGATTGTACATCACCATGGTTACCTGAGAAGCTGTAGCCGGTGTATGCCTCGTTGCCAATGGGAGGGTAGGGGGAGCATCTGACTGGCTGAATGTAGCTGTCGCTAGGAAGAGAGAGCATGCGTCCCATACTCAGCAAGTTACCATGGGAACACTCCTCTTCCTCAACCTGCACCTGCCACCAAACACAGAAGATCGTCACTGTCACCGTGAATATCCCCTCCACTTCCTTCCACACACACACACACACACACACACACACACACACGCCGTCCATACCTGGGCAGGTGTGTCCACATTTGGCGGCAGGTCGCCACCAGCGGACGCATTAATAAGCCGCTGGTTGGCCTCCTCCCTCTCCCTCCTCTCCTCCAGCTCGTCCTGCTGTGCCTCCTTGTTGCTGTCCTCCAGGTGCTTCATCAGAACGGCGACCACCACGTTGACCAGCACAAACTGAGCGGTTAAGACGAAGGTGACAAAGTAGATCGGAGAGATCAGGGGCAGGTAGGTCAGACAGTGGCGGTCCTCCGGGCGACACTCCCGCAGTGTGTCCTGGTTGGTTGAGAGGATTGGGGGGGGGGGGAAGACAGATAATGAAGTAATGAAGCAAATGGATGATAGAGAAGGTTCAGGTCCTTGTGTATTTGTGCGCCACATTGTACTTCCTGTGTCGTCCAACAGGGGGAGATGTTGCTCTGCGCAGGAAAGCCTGTGAGCCTCTTACAGTAACACACCCTTGTAACCCTCTACTGTCGCCAGCTCTGTCAGAGAAACAAAGATCTGCTCCATGCCTAATGCAATGCCTGCCTCATAACTGATGGATCCCCCTTTCTGGGACAAACACTATTATTAAATAATAATAACAAATGTAACACAAACAAAATAGACAGAATAAACCGAGTAAGAACGCTGGGCTCGACGTCGTCACTGTGGTCAAGATGATACGTGAAAGTAGCGTGTTTTATTTTAAGATAGATAGATAGGGAGAGAGAGAGAGAGAGAGAGAGAGAGAGAGAGAGAGAGAGAGAGAGAGAGAGAGAGAGAGTACCTTCATAATCCCATTCCAGTTATCCCCAGTGGAGACCCTGAACAGTGTGAGGAAAGCCATGCCAAAGTTGTCAAAGGTAGCGTGGCGACTAAGACCCTCACATGGGTTCTCCTCAGAGCACTCTGCAACAGAAGACGCAGGGGGAAGTAAAATGAGTGTTTGATAAAAAAGAGAGAGGAAGGGGGGGAGGGGGGGGAGTAGACGAGGGGAGTGGAGAGTTGGACAGAGAGAGAGTATAGAGCTTAGCACGTTGATATAATTGACATAATTAATGTATGTAACATAACACAATTAATGCATGTTATGTAATTCATGGATATTTCATCAATGTCAGCCGAGGCACACGCACACACACACACGCACACGCACACGCACACGCACACGCACAAGCACTCACACGCACAAGCACTCACACACACACTAACCCAGTTTTCCAAAGAGCTCAACTCCCAGAGCAGCATAGATGAAGAACAGCAACATGAAGAGCAGACCCAGATTCCCCACCTAGACAGATATCACATGCACACACAGATATATACAGTATATGATACATACAGGAATGACAGACAGTTCTGGCCAAGAGTATTGGCACCCCTTGTGTTTTATGCAGACAACGTACGATATCCTCATCTGTCTTCACCTGTTCATCTGGTTCATCTAACAGCACATGATCAAACAATAAGAATACAAAGAGAAAATAAAATCTTTTATGGTCATGATTTATTTAAGACTCTCTTCTAATACCTAGCAGCCTTTTGGCAGTGATGATGCCTTCAAACCATCAGTAAGCCCCCTGCTCCTTTCTGCTGGCACTTTCTCCCACTCTTCAGTCGCATCCCGCTCCAGCTCGTCAATGTTTGAAGGATCCCTTTGACCAACTGGACGTTTCAGGTCTCGCTGCTGGTTCTCAGTGGGATTGAAATCAGGACTCACCGCTGGCCACTCCAGAACAGTCCAACAGCACCATCCTGAGTGCTTTTGAACGCATCCTCCTGCTGAAGGACCCATGACCTTCCATTCACACCGGGTAGCACCGTTACCCTTGAGATCTTTGGATGTCACGCAAGGTGTTTTTCAACCTTCAACCAACATCTGAGATCAATTTTCCTCTCGCCGACCACGTCCTGGGACATTCTTAACAATTCCATGAGCAGCAAATTTCTTAATAGCAGCTTTTCAGACGTCCTCAGACAGCTCTCTCTTTTCTCTCCGACGTTTCCACTTCACTTCACTTCAAAATGGATAATTGGGTTCATTCGTACCATGTGAGCACCTGCAACTTGTTACAGGTCAGCTGAATCACGCTGCAATTGAGAATCTATTTCCTCCAACAGAATTGATTTGATTGTTCTAAAGGGTGCCAATAATCACGGCCATGGCCACTTTTCAAGGTTGAAAGCATAAAAGATTTTCGTTTTCTTATTGTTTCTGCATAAAAGTGTGCCAAGGGAACTGTATAGACCGAGAGAGACGTAAACACACAAACAGATATAAAGGGGCCGTAGACAGAGACTACAAAGCTTTTAGTCATACTGTATGGTCGACTCAGGTTGTATTGGCAGAAACAGAAACAGGTTTCTTGTGTTCGTCAACGTGAGCAGTAGGAGTGTCGTCTTACCTGGGGCAGCGCCTGCATCACCGTGTCCAAGAGAGCTCTCATCCCTGTAGCCATCTTCAACAACTTCAACACTGAAACATTGCGAATGTGTTAGTGTGTTTATGTGTGTCTGTCTGTGTGTGTGTGTGTGTGTGTGTGTGTGTGTGTGTGTGTGTGTACCTCGTGCTATCCTCAGGACTCTCATGATGCGTATGATGGTGGGGTTGATGGGCAGGGAAGCATTCAGGTCTATCTCCTCCAATGTGATTCCCATGATGGACAACAACACAATGGCTAGGTCCAGCTGGTTCCATCTACACACACACACACACACACACACACACACATCAATGTTTTTAACCATTATCCCGAATGCTTCCGAGTGTCTGTGTATTTGTGCGACGGTGAATACCTGTCTTTGAAGAAACGGCGCAGGCCAAGAGCGATGAGTTTGAGAATGGCCTCGATGACGAAAACCAGAGTGAAGACGTAATTACAGTACTTCAGTATCTCCTCCAGGTACTGAAACACAGACAGACACAGACACAGACACAGACACAGACACGCTGCCGGTTAGCATGGCTACTGCACTGCAGCACTGCTTCAATCAACTACAGACTGCAATTTCCCGCTGCAAATACCACTGCAAGTACCGCCGCATGCCATGTCATTAGTATGTTTCTAGGACGGGTAGTAGGTGTTGCCATGGTTACCTGTGGCTGGTGGTAGTGCTCCATGCTCATGGTGAGGAGGTTTGTGAAGATGATGACGGTGATGAAGAGGTCCAGGTAGTGGTTGGTGCACAGAGTGTGGATGGCGCGACGCAGTGGGGAGTAGTCTGCATAATAGGGTTTCTCCAGGGCCCCTGCATCGCACACACACACACACACACACACACACACACACACACACACACACACACATACACACACACACACAGCCATTAAAATGTTTCTGAAAGAAAAATATGGTATGGTCTATGAAGTCACTGATGAAGTAGGTGCCAGCCAGCCAGCCAGTGGTGTGTGTGTGTGTGTGTGTGTGTGTGTGTGTGTGTGTGTGTGTGTGAGAGTGTGCATATATGTGTGTGTGGACAGATAAAAAAGTGCCAGCTCAGGAATTCAACCCTATCCATCAAGCACACACACACCCCATGGCATCTCAAGGTGTCTTTGGGCAGAAACCCTCACTGTCTGCTGCCAGACAGTTAACTGACTAGGAGGAAAGCACTACTGGAGATTACACTGCAGAGAGAGAGAGAGAGAGAGAGAGAGACAGTTAGAGATCACTTAGAGAGAGAGGGGGAGAGACGGAGAGAGAGAGAGACAGTTAGAGATCAGTTAGAGAGAGAGGAAGAGACGGAGAGAGAGAGAGACAGTTAGAGATCAGTTAGAGAGAGAGAGGAAGAGACGGAGAGAGAGAGAGACAGTTAGAGATCAGTTAGAGAGAGAGAGGAAGAGACGGAGAGAGAGAGAGAGAGAGAGACAGTTAGAGATCACTTAGAGAGAGAGAGGGAGAGACGGAGAG